>OVBE01010807.1:0-14672 GCA_900406425.1 Iberis pinnata
CCTAATATTTTTTTCCTTATTGGCTAATGAAAAATGTATATTGTAATAATGAAAAAAATATGACTTTCCTAAATTTGTTGGCGCATGATTTCCTATTTAATTAAAAAAGAAAAATCTTATTCTTTTTTTAATTTAAAAAGATTATTTTTTATATATATTAATGTTGCAGGGCTAGAATCGGTAATAATTATTGTTGGTTACCAAAAAACACCCAAATCATAAATTAAGCCAATGTATACACCCATTTCCTCTATTTGAAATAAAAATACACCTCTTTTACTAAATCACTCTTAAATTTATTAAAACCTAAGTTATTTCGTCGATGATGATGGGTCAAAACATTTTTATTTCCCATTGAACCTATGGTTAAAAAAATATTCATTGTTCTGGTGGTCAACCATTGTCGTCGGCTTTTCGATTTTTAAGGTCCACTGTACTGATTAAATAATTACGAAATCGATAAATTAAATATACCCAGTTTGATGAATCAAACTAATATAATTAAGTGGGGTCAACCGAAACTTTTCCTAATTAGTGACTATCGTTATACGTCCTCTATGCACGTACATATTGCATTGCATGGACGTCAATTTGTTTATATAAATTATTGATATATATATATATATTGACACTAATATCAAATGATTAATTAGATATTTGTATATCAAAGTAAATTAAAATTATTCGCTTTCGGAAATCAGTATTTAATATACTTGGGATATCCACATTATTGACTTGGATATCCATCAACTTGGCAACAAAATTTTGTATTAAGTTATTTAAATTTAAATAACAATTAAACTAGAATGATGTCGGGAGAAATATTATCTTAAAAACTGTAGTTCTCGATCATGATTCCATAAAATATCACCCAAAAAAAAATATATTCATATTTCAAAATAACCCACACTCCCAAAAGTTCAAAAAATATTTTCTTGCAAAAATTACGTAAACATAAAATTGAGTTTTAAGAGCTTAGAATTTAAATGTTTGGATTTGAGTTCATTAAATAGAGTTTATGGTTTAGTTTTGAATGAGATTTGGTTTAGTTTTGGGGGTTTAGGGTTTGAATTTGAAAATTTTTGGTATTTTTTTAAACAAAAACATTTTGTGGTATTTTTGAATTAATTTGGAATATACATAGTTTTTGTGGTATTTGTGAGAATCTTTTTTTATATCATATAATATATTATATATTTTAGTTATCACTACAAATTTTTGTAGAAAAAAATGATATATTAATATCCAAATAAAGTTATAATAATGTATATTACTTATTATATATTGTAATAAAATATATTTAATATATTTTTTTAAGAATATGATTATATATGAAAACAGTATAAATTATCCATTTAAATATCTTATATTTTTAATATATGATAATAAATTATAAGTTTCAAAATAGTTAGTAGTGACTAATATATCTTTTTATTTAAAAATTTAATTTATGTAACTATAAATTTTAAAGAAGCTGAATCAAAATTTTGTTCTTATATACTTCTATGTTTCATAATATAAGAGTTGTTAGCTTAAAGCATAAAGAGTAAGAAAATTTATTTCTCTCTTTGAATCATCCCATTTGTTGTATAATTAAAATATTTCAACCAATCAATAAAATTATTTTATTATATAATTAGTTATACATTATTTAGTATCTTTAAATTTGGATTAAAAATATGGGCAACAATTTAATACTCTCTCCATTATAAAATAAAAGGTATTTTATTAAAATAAAAAACATTAAGAAAATGTATGGAAATCTATAAAACATGTCACTTAAAGTACAATTAAAAATGGTTCAAATTCAACCCATCAATAAGACGAATATATAATATAATTGGTATAGTAATTAGTAGCTTTAAAAGTTGTATAGACTTGTGAGAAATTCTCATATTGCGAAAGAATTTTTGGAGCATATGATTGTTGATTTGTTTGTTAAAAATATCATATTTATTGAAACAATTGGAGCATATGATTGTTGATTTGTTTGGTACATAGATACATAGATAATAGGATGAAAATTAATTATGTTTGAGAATAAAGATAATGTGATTAATTGTTTAGACATTTTTTTTTTTTTAATGGAATTTTATGTTGTTATCATTATATAATATAATATTCAACAAATTTAATGTTACTTTTTAAAAATTTCCTAACTATATAGTAGGGAAAAAATTCGAAAAATACTCCAACTGTATAATATTTGTCACTTTAATACATAGATTTTTTTTTTTTGCCATTTAAATACATCAATTTTTTGTGGTTATCATTTTAATACACCAATTTATTATAATTATTATTTAAATACTTGAATTTTTTGAAATTGAAATTCCACTTAACGAAACCTAACAGACGTTAACCATTATTACATTTTTTGTTTCCCAAATAATACATGAACTATTAATATTTTCCACTTTAAGACATGAACTAACAAATTTGTATTATTTGATATCACCTATATATTAAAAAGGAAATATTTTCTTAGAAACAACTTTTATTTCATAATTAATTACATGCATTTGCCATTAAACTATCCATATAATCAAATACTACAAATAACTCATTTATTTATTTTAAATTATTTTAAATAACCAAACATACTAATAACTTATTTATTTTAAAAATAAAAAATCATTAAATATTTAAAGGGTATACAATTATGTAAAAAAAACCTTTATTTTGATAACTAATTACATGTATTGCCACTCACACTATCCTTATAACCAAACACTATTTTTGACTCTTTATAAAATAAAAATAAAAATATGTATTTTAAAATAAATAACTTATTGAAAACGAAAAAATTATATTTCATATAGTTATTAAAAATATAATTAATTAAAATTTTATTTAATCATTTAAAATATAATAAAAAATAAAAACTATATTTGAAAATAAATAACTTATTCAAAGTGTAAATATAATTAAAATTATATGTGTATATATATATATTATCACCAAATAACTTAGAATATACAGAAAACATAAAAAAATTAAATATAAATTTTATGTACACTATTTATTTGTATATTTAATTATATTTTGAAAAATAATCTCCTATATATTAAAAGTGAAGATATTTTTTAAAATACCATTTACTTTGATAATTAATTANATCTTATTTACTTTGATAATTAATTACATGTATTGCAACTTACACTATCTTTGTAACCAAACACTCAATATAACACTAATAAAAAAAAATTTTAAATCAAAACACTATATTTTACCTATATTTTATAAATTGTCCAATGTAAAAAATAATAATAATACGTTTATTACATTTTATATTATAAGACTATATATTTTATATATCACACTTTTTGATATTTACAAATATAAATATTTATATTTTTCAACAATATCAGAACTATTATATAAAAATTTATATAATGATTCGTAAAATTTAAGTTATACTACCATAATTTTGAAATTATAATTTATAACATATTTCTGCGCATTGTGCGGGGTATCATCTAATATGTGTTTTAAAATACATATTCATGCTAATAGAATTATTAAAAAAAAATTTAAAACTTTTGAAATAATTGTTGTTATATAAATTTATATTATATTGATGGAAAAGAGATTCAAAATAATTAAAATTTTCAACGGTACCATTTTTACCATCACTCATTTACCGTTTTCTAATTCAACATCAAAATTTTGAAATAAAATAAAAAAACATTTGTCTGAACACATATTTCTCATTAGTTTTTGAGTGTTTTTGTTCGACTCACACATGAAATATTATTTTGATTGTTTTAAAGTCTTTCACAGGTGAACTAAACAAAAAATTTCAAAAACTAATGAGAAATCATGTTCAAATAATTATGGTAGTTTCATAAGTAATATCAAGGAATTTCATAAAAAAAAATAATATCAAGAAAGTAGCAATACTAAAAAATATTAATTTATTTTCATTTATTTTCCATTAATAATAGTAATTATTTTTTACATGTTTTAAAATGTCTTCTAGCAATTTTATTAACATGAAAATATAGTTCTTAAAAATATATATCAAATTATACAAATTCGTTAGTTCATGTATTAAACTGGAAAATCTTAATAGTTCGTGTATTATTCGGGAAACTAGTAAAGTTTGGTAAATATGGTCAACGGCCGTTAGCTTCCGTTACATAAAATTGCGATTTTGAAAAGTTCATGTATTAAAATGGCAACCACAAAAAATTGATGTATTAAAATGATAACCGAAAAATTTCATGTATTAAAGTGACAAATATTATACAATTGAAGTATTTTTAGGATTTTGTCTCTATGTAATATAATTCTTTCTAAAAATGGGGAATTGGGGGTAAAGTGCATGTTATTGTTTTGGGAAAATTCCCAAAAAATACACGAGCTATTAAAAATCTGGACAAAAAATACACGAACTATTTTGATTAGCTATTTAATACATCAAGTATAAAAAATTGTTTTTTAATACACGAACTTCCAAAATCCATAGACTTTCAACGTCACTCTTAACAGACGTTAATTTAATTAATGATGGTTAATTCATTATGTTAAATTTTAATTATATGTGATTAAATTATTTTGNGGGAATTGGGGGTAAAGTGCATGTTATTGTTTTGGGAAAATTCCCAAAAAATACACGAGCTATTAAAAATCTGGACAAAAAATACACGAACTATTTTGATTAGCTATTTAATACATCAAGTATAAAAAAATTGTTTTTTAATACACGAACTTCCAAAATCCATAGACTTTCAACGTCACTCTTAACAGACGTTAATTTAATTAATGATGGTTAATTCATTATGTTAAATTTTAATTATATGTGATTAAATTATTTTGGTAATGACAAAACTATCCTTACTCAATTAAACCTTCTAGTTTTTTTCCCAAATCGATTTTAAAGTATGAACTTGAAAAGTGGTATTCCCAATTATCGTTTTGTTTAGAAGAAAAGGTATGCGTGAGTGACGTGAGCCAATTTGTACTAACCAATGATTGGGAATTTGATGGGTTGGTCTCGGATTTGGATTTTGGTTTAGGTTTTTTATGGATGATTTGATGGAGAAGGAAATTGAGGAGAATTTGGGTTTTGGAAAAGGAAGACACGTAGAATTTGCAGAGAAAAGAGAATAAAAAGAAGGAGATTGAAGAAAGAGAGAAGAAGAGGGAGATTGAAGAAAGAGAAGACTTCAAGCATCTCGTAAATGCTATCTCGCTATGTGTCTTTTATGTTTGATGAGTTTGTTTCGAAGCTTCAGTACATAAATATTTTCCAAATCGATTTTAAATTATATCTCCACAGATTTCCACAGTAATGGCAAACCTAAAATCTACGAAATCAAATTGATGCAAATCAAAAGAAAAAAAATGAATGAACATATATATCTAGGGTTCATATTTTAAAATTGATTTGGGAAAAAGACTAGAATGTTAAAGTGAGTAAGGATAGTTTCGTTATTACCAAAATCATTTAACCACAAATAATTAAAAGTTAACGGAATTAATTAACCATAAATAATTGAATTAACGTCTGTTAACAACGGTCTACAAATTTTGGAAGTTAGTGTATTAAAAGACAAATTTCTTATATTTAATGTATTAAATAGCTAATTAAAATAGTTCGTATATTTTTTGTCCAGATTTCCAATAGCTAGTGTATTTTTTAAAAATTTTCCCTATTGTTTTCGTTGTTCAGTGATTCCACTTAAGCAATAGTCCTTTCTAAAAAAAATCAATAAATAATCAATTTTCCCGCCGACTATGGCTGAAAATATTAGCTGGAACTAGACGCATAATGAAAAATTAATCCTCATTTTTGTTGCATAAGAAAGTGACGTTTTGATATGTCAACAAAAAAGGAAATGACAATTTGACTTTTTTTTAATTCACACCAAAAAGAACATTTATTAAATATTATCCTAATAGTATTGCTGAATCGGATTTTCCATTGGTTTTGATTTCTATTTGGTAACTTACTGGTTCAAGTAAAACAATGACTCAAGTGAAACTCATTCGAAAATGATTACAGTGCCCAAATTTTTTGTTTTGGTTCCATCTAAGGTTTATGGACAAACTTATAAAAAAAACCTTTTATGCTCAGTTTAGGTTTAACTTCTTTTCGCCTTAATATCTAAACTACAAGATCAGTTTAGATTAAGAAAAAATATACTCATATAACAAATGGACAGCTTCGATCTCTCATCTAATAACTACTTATGATTATTGTTGGGTGTATTTTATATTAGTAATAAAGTATATTAAAATTAGAAACCAAAACTATCATTGAAATGAACAAGCATTAGATTCGGTATGGTTAAGCATAAAGAAAAGTAAAACACGTGAGAAGGAAACACACATAGAAATAAATCTGAAAGTCTTTATAGATATAAAAATATGTCTCTCCCAAATTTATCAAAAATACAATTATATATAAAAAAGTGGGTTCGCAAGTTGTAGTTTGGTTAGTGAAAGCTGTTAAATAACAGCCATAGCTTTTCTTCGAACAATCCCCAAAACATAATATCAGAGAATTTTTCATCATTACAACTTTATAATATTTTTGCCCTTCACACGTCTTCTTGTCTGACTCTCACTTTTCTTGGTGTCTTTCTTCTTGCTCTTGTTCTTATGTACTCTTCCTCCTCTTTGTCACTGTTATAAATATCAAAAACTGCGACATTTATTTTGTTCAGATCCTCCTCGAAATTCTCACAAAGAGAAAAACAATAAAATCTTTGTCTGATCGGAGAAGATGAAAACAAGACGTGGGAAACGCCCTGAAGTACGATAATAAATCTTCTCTGTTTTTTCTAATTTATGAAGATTCTGATTATTATTATTATTATTATTGTTTTGGTTGAGAATTTTACAGAGGTTTTGGCCATCGATTGTGATGAATAAATGGTTAAACATAAAACCGAAAGTTTACGACTTTAGCGAAGATGAAACCGATACAGAAACTGAGAGCGAAGACGAAGGTGATTATTATTATTATTATTCATGATAATTAAATTAGGTCAAATTTCGTGAATGGTTTTATGATAATTAATCTGATTTTTTGGGGTCCCTATACAGTATGTTCGGTCAAAGACGTTGTTAATGTAACTGATAAAGACAGCCACGGTGGTCGCCGAGGAAGCGAATCTCATCACGCCAATCATATTTCAGGCAAATATTCTGCTTTTTTCTTTAATCTCTATGTAATAATTGAATTAGATTCTAATTTTGGTTTTAATTATAGATGGTTACCAGAAGAAACACCGGCGAGGTAAATCGGAGACTTTGAGAGTCCAATACATAAACACAAAGGATATCAAGTAAGGCTACTTCTCCAATTTCATCTTCTTCTTCTTTTTTTTCTCCTGTGAAATATCTCTCTGATTTGTTTTCTTATTTACCGGTTATAGAGTGACGGTGGCTACATGGAACGTCGCCGGGAAACGTCCCTCCGATGATCTACAGATTGAAGATTGGCTTTCTACTGATAACCCTTCAGATATTTACATCATCGGGTAATTAATTTATTACATTCACATGATTTTTTCAGTAATTTCCTAAATATCATATTTCAATTATTTCATATATATTATAAAAACAATTTTTTAAAAAAAATTCCATAAACATAAAAAAAAGGTTCAGTTATAAGAATTTATAATTAAAATTTGTGGATTTTGGCTCACTAGAGTTTAACTTTAAATTTTAAATTTGTAGTATTTTTATTTTTTTTAAATTGATTTTTTTGAGCAAATTAAAAATTGATAATTTTTTTTGAAACTTACTTATTTTTGTGGTGTTTTTGAATTTTTTTAAAAACTATGAACCATAGAATAATTTATATAAAAAAACTTTTCCTCTTCCTCTGTTTATATTTCCTCTGTTTTTTTATTCAAAAGAATTGCTTTTGATTTGATGAATCTAATTTTTTTTTTTTTTTGGGGGTTGGGTGTAATAGGTTTCAAGAAGTGGTTCCGTTAAACGCCGGAAACGTGTTGGGAGCAGAAGATCGAGGTCCAATTCCGAAATGGGAATCAATAATCCGTAGAACACTAAACAAATCCAATGAAGAAACAGTGTTTGATGAATCACCAGACAACAACAACGTTCTTCGAATTCAAAGATCTCACAGCGCACCTTCGTCTCCTATCTTAGCACAACAAACAAACTCAATCATCGCTGATGTCATGGTCGAGAACCTCGCTGCTGACCAATCTTTAGACCTAACTACAAACGAGTTCATCGATGCTGCAACCGTCTTACCGAGTTTGGAGCCAGTGGGGAAACCAGACATTGACTGGCCTGAACAAGCGCTAGACGAGAATTCTCAGATTGTTGGATCAAAAGGTAAGCTAAGGAGAGTTTTGAGCAGTAACGCTATGTTAGGGTTTAAGTTACCGGAGAATCCAACAGGAGTAAGTCGATTTACTTCAGACGCAAGAAACTTGAAACGTTCAAGGAGCTTTGAATCTCTTAAGCTTAGTTGGAATGATTTAAAAGAAGAAGAAGATGATAATCATTCTTCCGACGAGGAAGGAGACAAGATCGGTAATACTTATGGATTGGTGGAGGAGTGTCGGAAAGTGAAAAATTGTCAAAAGTATGTAAGAATAGTGAGTAAGCAAATGGTTGGGATTTATGTATCTGTTTGGATCCGACGGCGATTAAGAAGACACGTCAACAATTTGAAAGTTTCACCGGTTGGAGTTGGTCTAATGGGTTACATGGGAAACAAGGTAAACATAACACATATCTTAAACACCAAGTAAATAAAGAAGCTTAACATTTTTAATAAATTGATAATTGCAGGGATCAGTATCGATAAGCATGACATTATATCAATCAAGAATGTGTTTTGTTTGTTCACACTTAACTTCCGGTCAAAAAGACGGTGCTGAGCAACGCCGGAATGCTGACGTTTACGAAATCATACGGCGTACTCGTTTCGCGTCGGTTCTTGATACCAATCAACCAAGAACAATTCCATGTCACGAGTAAGACCAATCAATTCTTGATTACACAATAAACTTTTAAAAAATAATTAAAAATTTTACTAAATGGGCGTTTTCCTTTGTTTTTGTTCATTAACAGTCAGATATTCTGGTTTGGGGATTTGAATTACCGACTTAATATGTCAGACAGTGAAGTAAGAAAGCTTGTCGCACAAAAACGATGGGATGAGCTTAAGAACAGTGACCAGGTTCGGTTTCTTTGTTGTATGTTCATATAATTTTTAAGTGGGTTAAGATTTGATTTTACGGTTTACGGTTCGGTTAAGATTCGATTTTTTCGATAAAAACTAAAACCGTTTAAACCTATTTGAAGTAAGGTTTGATTTCGGTTCAGTTTTCTATCTTGGTTCCTATTCGACTTTTCGTTTAAAAATCACAAAATATACATAAATAATTATTTATTTAACATTTAGTTATTTAGTACATAAATAAATATGTATTTTCCATACATACATATAAACACAAAATTCTCTATATATGCTTTTAGTTTTTTCGGTTAACGTTCGGGTTTCAGTTAAGTTACTAAAACATAAATCAATTTATGTCAACAGTTGATTAGAGAATTACGAAGAGGACATGTATTTGATGGATGGAGAGAAGGACCAATTAAATTCCCTCCGACTTATAAATACGAATTTGATTCTGATCGTTACGCCGGTGAAAACTTGAGAGAAGGAGAGAAGCAGAGAGCTCCGGCTTGGTAAGTGACTAGATTTAACATTTTTAAGAGTTATGGGGTCAATTTAAATATTTAGAAAACTTTTAGGCGTTGCTTATATATTTTTTTTTAATTGTTTTTGTATTTGTTTTTAACAGGTGTGATAGAATATTATGGTTGGGGAAAGGAATAACACAAGAGTGTTATAAGAGATCAGAGATAAGAATGTCCGATCATCGGCCGGTGACTTCGATATTTAACGTCGCAGTTGAAGTTTTCGATCATCGGAAACTTCAAAGAGCTCTTCACGTTAATAACGCCGCTGCTTCTGCCGTTCATCCTGAGCCTTCATTTGGAGAGTAAAAAAATTTTTAATTTTTTTTTTTTTAACTAAAAGACTTTTAATTTATTAACGAATTTCTGTGATTTTTATATATAGAATATTTCTCGTAGGTTTTTCATTTTTTTATATATATGTAAAATCTAACCACTACTTATATATGTATATACAAGTTTTTTAACTGGTTGTTAGGGAAATACCACTAAATATACATTTTTTAATTTCAATTTTATTTATATTGACAAATGGTTAATTATATATGAGTTTATGAATTGAGGACAAACAGTAAAAATATAATATGGATAAGAACAGTAAACTGTTTGTTTTGCTAAAATGTTTGCACACTTATTTGCTTCACGAGGCTCCTATTGCGTAGAATAGATGCTTCCAATCAACAACAACATCCAGAAAGAACTGTAATCTTAAATTCTTCTTATTTTGAGTGAGGACTCAAATAACTTCCAAATTGTCACCTGTAAACTCAACAAACCTGTAACCAAGACTGAAAGCACATTGTATAGCCCAAATTAAGCACCCTAGACCCGAGATTGAATTGCCTTCACTATGGCTGGCATCAAAGTTACATTTAACCCAGCCTTGTGAAGGAGGGTCCACCGTATAGTCTGCAACGAAGCTGCAATATTCACTTGTCGTATATCATCTGCATCGTGAGCTATGGACCATTGAAAGGTATCAGTAATGGCGTAGCTTAGTGCCGAAGTAAGTGAGGTGTTTTGGCGTTGTAAGGTGAGGGAGTTACGAATCTTCCATAATCGCCAAAGTATCCAAAAAGGTAGGTATCGGTCTTGAGAAGAGGAAGAAAGGTCCATATGAATTTGAAGTAGTGATTGTAGTTTAGTCTCAATAGATGTAGTTGTGTCCCTCAAAATGGAAGGATTGAGGCTTGAAAATCGCCAAAGAGATTGCGCATAGGAGCACTCAAAGAACAAATGATTTGAAGATTCAGGAGGATAACAACAGCGAAGGCGGGTAGATGAACGAATGGGAATATGCCTTCGTTGAAGATTATCTAAAACTGCTAATGAGTGAGAGTCAATGTGCCATAAAAAGTGCTTAAGCTTACCTGGAAGTTTTGATTTCCAAATTAGTGAAGCTAAATTGGGGTCAATAGGTACTTGATTACGAATTGAATCTTCATGATCCGGGATAGAGGCAGAGACATGATAACCGCTCTTAATAGTATAGTTTCCATCTCTTGTGAANTAGAGGCAGAGACATGATAACCGCTCTTAATAGTATAGTTTCCATCTCTTGTGAAACGCCAAAGATAAGAATCTGACCGTAAAGTAGCTGGTAAGTATATTTTACGAACTAAATAATGATCAGTTGGACAAACATAGCATTGTAAAGCTTCTTCACTCCATGTATTGTGTTGCTCATTAATTAAGCATCTAACAGGCATATTCTCGGAGGTCTTTGATGTTAAAACATGTGGACGTGAAGGCCAAGTTGGGAGGTATGTGGAATCAAAAATTATAGTATAAATTCCATCTCCAATCCGTCTCATAGTACTATAACGTAATAAACGTTATCCAAATAGCAAAGACTTCCATCCATAGGAGGATTGTGAATTGGATTAAGCATCAAAGAAGTTATGCTTCCGGAAGTAGTGATGTTTAAGGATGCGATAGAGGAAGGAAGTTGGTCGCATGAGTATTTTCCAACATTGACTAGCAAGTAAGGCTTGATTAAGTCGATAAAGATCCCAGACTCCCATACTTCCTCTGTCTTTTTATTGAGAAAGCTTTGTCCAAGAAAACCAGGACATTTTTCGTTGGTTGCCTGGTGAGCTCCACCAATAACGAGATAGCAGTCCATTAATCTCTGTGCAAATAGACTTATGAAGTTGGAAACAATTCATTGAATATATGGACATTGCTAAGCCGACACTCTTGATTAAGGTTTCTTTTCCAGCCGATGAAAGAAACTGTGATTGCCAGCTTTGAATCTTTTGTTGAACTTTCATCTGTATATAACGAAATATTTCAGTTTTGTTTCTTCCAAATTGCTCAGGAAGGCCCAGATATTTTCCACCACCACCAACATTAGGGATCTGCAATGTATGTTGGATCGCTCGTCTTATGTGTGCAAAGACATGTGAGCCAAAGGTAATGGTCGATTTCTGAAGATTAATCTTATGTCCAGACCAATTTCCATAGAGCTGGAAAGTGTGAAGAAGTGTTAAACTATTTCTTTTGTCAGCCTTGACAAAGAACAGAGAATCATCAACGAAAAATAGATGAGAATTTTTCGGTCCACCTACACTGATACGCAGGAAATCCGTTGTATGTTGTTGTTGATGGCAATGAATAAGACAACTTAAGACATCTCCTGCGATAATATACAAATACGGAGATAGCGGATCGCCTTGGCGTAAACCGCGTTGTGGACGAAAATAAAAATAGGGAGATCCATTGACCAATACTGAGTATGAGATAGTTCGTAGACATGACATTATCCAAGAGATCCATTGTGAATGAAATCCTTTATATCGCAATACGGTTTCGATAAAAGGCCATTCAAGGCAATCGTAAGCTTTACTGATATCAGTTTTGACTGCCATATATCATTAGCACACTTCCGCTAAGATTTTAAAGAATTAAAGACTTCATGGGCAATGAATACATTATCATTAATATGGCGCCCATGAGTATATGCAGATTGGTGTTCGGAGATCAAAGAGCCAAGTAAAGGCTTTAGTCTCGCAACTAAAATTTTATAAATTACCTTATATGTAACATTGCAGAGACTGATGGGGCGAAAGTCTTGCATCGAAGACGACATATTCTTCTTTGGGATTAAGCAGATGTTGGTATGATTGAGCCCATAAGGCATGATATTATGAGAGAAAAAATCATGTACTGCTTTAATGAGGGCATGTGATATTGTGGACCAATATGTTTTTAAAAAGAGTGTCGTAAATCCATCTGGACATGGCGCTTTCATTCGTCCAATGTCGAAGACGGCATGTTTGATCTCATCATCAGATATTTCAACAATCAGTTGATTATTCATTGATGGTGTAACAACCGGCTGAATGAGAGAAGCTAACTGAGTAAAATTAGTAGGATTGATGCTGGTGAATAAATCCTCAAAATAGCGTTTTGCTTCATGTGCAATGGCTGTATTACCATGGACTACATGACACGAAGCAGATGTAAGGGATAAGATGCGATTACGTGCTACTCGATTCTTGGTTACATCATGAAAAAATTGAGTATTGCGGTCTCCACTTTTCAACCATTCATTACGTGATTTTTTGTTGCCAGAAAGTTTCTTCACGTTTATACTCTCGAGCAAATTGACAACGTAGGTCAAGGATGTCAGTGGCGTTAGACATGGGATTATGCAATGTTGTTTCAGTGGAAGCCTTTAGACGCTTGATGTTTAGTTGAGAGTTAAACTGTTTTGTTTTCTTCCAATGATTGATCAAGTGTCTGCAGTTTTTAATATAATCAGGCAGTGAAGGATCAGAATTATTAGAAAACCATCCATCATTAACCACCTCGCCAAACTCAGGGTCGTCACATAGTCTTCTGTCAAATTTAAATGGCCAAAGTCCAGATTCAATGCCGGTTCTCATGTGGATTATAGTCGGTCTGTGATCAGATTCAATGAGATCTAAGTAACGAGTTTCAGAAGCAAGGAAAAGGGCTTTCCATGCTTTATTAGCAAGCACTCTGTCGAGCCAGCATTCAACAATCATTGATCGTCTTTTTCCCATCCAAGTCATGTTATTTCCTAGATAAGGAAGATCATAAATCCAACAAATATCAGTACATGTACGAAAGTCTTGTAATGATCTATCAGACCGTATACGTCCCCCTTTTTTCAGTTGGGTGCAAAATTTCATTAAAGTCACAACATAATACCCAAGGCCCAGAACGAGTAAGACTGATTCGTTGTATGTGTTCCCATAAGATGTGTCTGAGACTACGATTCGGATCTCCATAGACAAAGGAACAGTAAAACGAAAAAGCATCTTTATTAATAGTGCAGTCTATCAAACAATGACTGAGATAGTGAAATACAATATAGATATTAGTAGACCATAATAAAGGTAAACCCCCACCCAACCCTTGTGGTGAAATACATTTAACTTTAGAGAACCCAAGTTGAGCAGCAACATCATGTATAACATTGTCTTCATTCTTGGTTTCAATGAGAAAGAGTATGTCCGGAGAATAAATCCTTTTATTCTCCTTTAGGCGTCAAACTACCAGGGACCCTTTCAAGCCCCGACAGTTCCAAAAGGTTGTATTCAGGGCGCTCCCGGTGGTTTATGGCCCACCGTACCGTCACTGGTTGGGTTAGCTTGTGGCTTCACATCTTGTTTCGAAGCTGTTGGAAAGTCAGGCGTAATTGAGTGAAAGAAACTCCACATGTTGTTTTCATATGCCTGAGATCTGTTTCTTTTGCTGAAGAAGGTTTGTTGATGAAAGTCTTCATCATGAGAAACTTGCTTGATTTCATTACAAGTTACAAATGGTTGATACGATGATGATGCGCCGGAATCTTGCTTCCTTTTCTTGGAATTGGTTGGTTTTTCATCAGCTTCAGAGACTTTGGATGATGGAACAGGGTCAGGTAAGGTTGCAGCAATCGATGGTTGAGCAGCATTATCAGAGGGGTCTTCAAAGGGATCATCTTCGTCATCATCATCATC
>OVBE01010808.1:3807-14671 GCA_900406425.1 Iberis pinnata
TGTTCTTGCTTGCGAGAGTATTGTCTTGAATGCTTGTGAACAATTGAATATGAACTGAAATGCATGATCAATTATTTAAAAGACGGCAAGATTTTGTCTCTGATAATTTGAGCATAGGGTTTAATACTCTGAGAGGAGATTATTGCATCTTTTCATGTTGAGAACTATTTTCAAAGAAAATCCCTGAATGATAATTTGACTTTTAATCCTGACTACATGTGATTTCCCTGAATCCTAACGCTTTTATTTCATAGTTTGAAACCGTTTCTATTGACCGTTTTGATTTCAGTCACAACCAAACTTAATTATTTATGCTTTAGATTGATTCGAGATTTAACTAGAACGTGTACTTTCTGGTCTCTGTGGGATTGGACCCTATACTTTACTACATTGATACGTTCTCTGCAGTATTAGTTTTAGGATTTAAATTCTAGACCTATCAACATGTCAGCACAGTTAGGGAAACAAGCTCCCATACCATCGACGATATGACACCCCCTAGCCGAACTCGAGATCGATGCCCCGATGACCGTGCTAAGAAGGGTTCATTACCAAGACGATGAGTCAATGTAATCATGGGAGGTGTAGTGTCATGTAACGACTCGGTAAAATAAATCATAAATTATGAACGACGAGTCGTCATTGCCCAGAAGGAATAGACTGAAATTATGCTGACCTCTCAACAACTAGAGTTTGGCGACGCCAACTTGAAAAGACTTAGCAAGCCTCATAACGATTTCTTAGTTATCGAGCTAGTCGTTGCAAATACTGAGGTGGCCAGAATCTTGATCGACACAGGCAGCTCGGTAGACATAATTGTCAAAGATACACTCAAAAACATGGGCATCATCACCAATCTCATCAAGGATGGCAGCAAAACGTTGACAGGAATTAGCGGAGAAATCGTCTCTTCCACCGCGAAGATTAAGTTTCCAGTTCAAGCTGGGGGTTCTACTCAGATGGTCAAGTTTATCATAATGGACCAATGTTCGGCGTTTAATGTAATCCTTGGTATGACGTGGCTCTACTCTATGAAAGCAGCGATATCAACCTACCACCAATGTGTTAAATTTTCGAGTAGCAGGGGAACCTAGACGATAAGAGGAAATCAGCGTATAGCCTGAACTTGCTTCTTAACGGAACATCGCATGAGAACTCTACAGGTATCCAAGGAAGTCGCCGGCTCCCAGCTAGTCTATAGCTCCGTGCCAGAATTGGATAAGGTTGAGCAAGTAAGTATCCACAACGAACATCCGAACCGCACCACTGGAGTAGGGAAGGAGTTGGCCGCAGACATAAAATCCAAACTGATCTTTTTATTAAAAAAAGAACGCCAGTACATTCGCTTGGACCATGGAAGATATGAAAGGAATCGATCCCACCATCACATCCCATGAGTTAAACGTAGATCCAACCTACAAACTAGTAAGGCAAAAGCATCGCAAGTTGGGCGCAGAACGTTCCCAAGCAGTAAACGACGAAGTGGAGAAAATTTTGAACGCAAGCTCAATTGTCGAGTTTAAATATCTAGATCAGCTGGCTAATCTAGTCGTCTTCAAGAAAAAAGAATGGCAAGTGGCGTGTGTGTAGACTTCACCGACCTCAACAAAGCATGTCCAGAACGACTTATATATATATATATAACCGATGTTTATTCAAGATGTATTATTATATAAAGTACCACAAAAACATTTTTAGTGTGATTCCATAATATATTACAAAGAAATATTTGTTCTAAAAAATAAAATTAAATATATATTTTAAAGTATAGTTAATCTTTTCTTTCCTAAATGCCACAAACATAAACAAATGAATTTAAAAGTTTAAAATTTTGAATTTGAGTTTAAGATTTAGTTTTTAGATTTTATAGTTTAGATATTTGGTTCAAGGTTGAGTGTATAAAGTTAGTTATAGTTTTCTCATATCTATGAGAAAATGGAATGTGGTCTTTTGATAATTGCCTTTTTAGAGTAATTTCACCAAATATCATAAAAATAATTTTATTTTTTAAAAGTACCACATATTTTTAAATTTTTCCAACAATACAATTAAAATATTTTCCTTTCCAAAAATAAAAAAATAAATTTAAATTTTTTTAAAAAATTTAAATATTTGGATTTGAATTCATTAATTAGAGTTTATGGTATACTCTTGAAATGATTAAATTTTAGTTGTTAAGGCTTAAGGTCTAAATTAAACTTTTAGGTTATTATAGTTTTGAGGTATTTTTTGGAACAAAGGCATTATTTAGGATATTTTTGAAACAATTGAGAAGAGAAATGGGAAAGATCCGGATATCAAAAGCAAGGAAGATTGATTACTTGAGCTTTGTAGGATCCGGCTTGGGTCTGTTGGCAAGTGGCTTGTTAACGTCTTCTTCCAGTTAAAACTTGTCCAGCTTCTTCATGGAACATTCAACCTTCGATTTAACGTCGTGACGTGAGAAGTGGTCGTCACCACTTTGTCGTCAGCACATGGCCTGCCAAACCTTCCTTCCTAGCATTAAATTTATATTTGTAAATATTAGTTGAGTAATGTGTGACGAACCCAATTATTTCTCTCAGTACCTCTCTCACTGAACTGGTGATCAGACTAAGCACGACATACCAAAACATATTTACTTGACCAACTTGAGCATGTTTGCCATTCCCATATGAACTTGCTGTGAAATTTCTGCAAATACATTGGTCTTCAACATATCAGATTATAACATTGACTTGTAATCTCAACCCATCCATTGTTTTAATCCATGTAACAGCTATTGACGAAATAATATTCAAAATACTCATGGTTTCTAGCTCATGCAATTACTTAAGCCAATATGGTTTAAGGATACTGTATATAGGACATACAGACACAATAACAAAATATAACAATTTCGAGACTCCGAATTGAGTATGACGTTATATATCTTTATAGTATGACGTCTTATGGAACCATATGCTATAAAAATGGGGTTTCACTTTTCTTTCATTGGTCCACTTGGTATCTCCTTATTGGATTAAGCAATTTATTTTAAAGAAAAAACTATCCCCACATTATTCATCCACCTAATTAACATAACCAACGCATTACTACAATGCTATAAAATAACCTACACTTCCACATTTTGGAAAAAGACGTAACTTATGAAGATGCAATGAAGATGCACAAAGAAAAGAAGATCAAATATGAAAATGGAAAGGGTGGAAGAGAAAAGGAAAGCAGCTGTAGAGAATAAAAATACAACAACTTGGAAAGCAAGTATTAAGGAAAAAGGAAGAAAGAAGAAAGGAAATGAAAATGGAAATTGACAAAAGAGAAAAGGAAACTTTCTCAAAGAAAAGAAAGGCAAGAAGAAAGGGAATGGGAAAAGGGTTTTAGGATTATGACTAGTATAAATATGAGGCTAGGGTGAATGAAGGAGATTAGTTCTCCTAGGCCGAATATATGATATTGAGTTAAGATCCGTGAGAACCTGTTCGTGCATCTGTGCGATTGTTAGACATATCATCAGTGCAGCTGAGAGATTGTGAGAGTAGATTGACAGAGTAAGAAAAACTGGGTCTGAGCAATTTGGAGAAGCATATCATCAGCGTGGCTGAGTGACTGGAGAAGCAGATTGTCAGAGCATAAAGGATAGGATCTGAGTGATTGCACAGGAAGATCATCAGACATTAAAAGATTAAGAGAATCAAATTCAGTGTAAAATAAAATGAATAATGTAATAGTGGTTTTTCTTAATAAATGTATAGTTGAAAGAAATTGTTATGTGTTTTGGTCCGATTTACACTTTCAATTCGTATCAGAACGGGTACATGTCAAGAAACCAAGGTTTCTGTCTAAACAGGTAAGATCCTAAGGATGGACAACACACATCACATTACTACACGCAATCTGATTATAGATCCTGACAATTTTGGCTGGTGGAAAGTTCAGATTCGTGAGCACATCAAGGGAATTGATGAAGATGCCTGGACAATTGTCGAGGATGGTTGGAAAACTCCACAAATAAAAAATGAAGATGGCGTGATGGTTGTAAAGCCAAAATCTGAATGGACAGTAGCAGAAAAACCATGTCAAAATACAATTCAAGAGCTCTCATAGCGATTTGGATTTCTTTGACCAAAGATCAATTCAAAAGAGTTCAAGGGTGCACTACTGCAAAAGATGCCTGGGATACGTTACATGCCACATACGAAGGAATAAGTGATGTTCGTAGAACAAGAATTGATATGCTTGCATCAAATTTTGAAAACATGAGGATGGGAGATGATGAAACAGATGAAGATTTCAGCAGTAAGATCTCATCTATTTCCAACACAGCAAATGTATTAGGAAAACACTACAAAGAAAAGAACCAGGTCAAGATGTTTCTTTGAAGTTTGCCTGATAAGTTTCAATCGATGAAATCAGCCATACAAGTAGCCAAAGATTCTGATGATATAAAATTCAATCAGGTTGTAGGCATGATGCAACAATGATCGAGCACCCATAAGATCAGAAGTTCAGTGCCACGAAAGTGAAGGATTTGAGCACGATAAGTCTGACTGTCCTAATACCAAGAAGAAAGAATCACTCAAGTGTTACGAGTGTAAGGGTTTTGGACACACAAAAGCTGAGTGTGAAAATTTTACAAACATGAAAGAAAAGTCCATAATCAGCTGGGAAAATGAAGATAGATCTGATTATGATCAAGACGAGGAAATATTGAATTTGTTTACGCATATTGGCATAATTGTGGATAGTTCAGACAGTGAATCTAACAATGAGAAGGAAGAACCCAAAGAACTTTTGATTGGGGATAGTAGCTTCCTGTGTGAAACTCTTATTGATGTCAGGAATCTGAATCTAGAGTTAACTCATGAAAACCAGCAGCTACAAGAAAAAGTGAAATTACTTCAAATTGCTCTAGCTGAAGAAGAGAAGAAGAATCTTCTGTTGGAATCTTGATTAAGTGAGAAATTGAGAAACATCAAAATGTTGACCAAAGGTACCAAAGATCTTGATAAAGTGCTTGCTATGGGCAGAGACAATGACATAAGCTATGGTTTGGAGTATCAAGGACACACTCAAGGCTTTATGTCGTTTGTCAAGTTATCAGTCAGTCATGCTGTAGAACTTACATGAACACATCATATAAATAAGATCATGAATAGACAGCCCAACAACCAGAACTGCCAATCAAGGAATCAAGGTTCTATCAGCCACGACAAGTCATAAATCAGTTGTGTTTCTACTGCAGAAAACCAGGACATTACAAGGCCCAATGTTATCAATGGAAAGCCAGACTGTATCAAATCAGACGTCACAGGGACTGTTATCCTGATGAGGAACGCAACAACAAGGCTTGGGTCAGAAAAGACTTGTTGTATTTTTTTCTCTGCACAAGCAGAAGCATTCAAAAAATTGACGATGACGCTCAAACAGTATAATTGACATGTTTCTTAGCTCAAACAGCAGTGTCAATGAAGACTAAAGATGATGTTCAACCAGAAGTAGTTATGAAGAGTTCAGATGTAACTAAGTGGTACTTTGATAGTGGTTGCTCAAAACACATGACATGAAGCAAAGATGAGTTGCTAAAGTATGAAGAGGTCAACACATGCAAAGTCACTTTTGGAAAAGGCGCTAAAGGTAAATTCAAAGGCAAGGGTGAAATAGGTGGATCTGTTAAACCATATCTCCAAAATATGTACGTGGTTGATGAGCTGACTGCAAACTTGATCAGCGTAAGCCAACTGTGTGATGAAAGGCTGGTTGTTACCTTTACAAAGACATACTGTCAAGCAACAGGCACAGCTGGTGACGTGAGACTGAGGGGCATCAGGTCTGGAAACGACTGTTACATGTGGAAACCTCAAGAACAGTTTATGGTTGCAGCAATGACAAGTCATGAACTTATTCAAAGGATTTCTAAGCCAGAACCTGAAGAGAAGTTTATGTTTAGACCTTGGACTAAGACAGCCATTGAGACGATGAATGTGGTATTATATGACACAAAATCCCAGCCTATGGGATTGATACAGGATCCCATACATACATCTGATGAAAAGGAATCTGATGCGTTGAGTGACAACCAGGTTGACCACGAGTCATCAGGACCAGACATAGATACAAGATCTCAACCAAACTTACACACAAATCACTCTGAAGAAGACGTGATTGGTGATGTACACATAAGTAAAGTCACAAGAAAGAAACAAATTGAATTTAAGGAGATAATTCAATCTGCATGTTTCGTTGTTATGGTTGACTCCAAGAATCATCAGGAGGCATTAAGTGATGAAGGTTGGGAAATATTAATGCAAGAAGAATGGGAACCATTCAAACGAAGCAAAGTTTAGGATTTAACTTCTCTTTCTGAAGATGTAAATGTGGTGACGAAAAAGGTTCGTTTGGTTGCACAAGGGTATTCGCAGGTGGAGAGAATGAACTTAGATGAAATTTTTGCATTTGTAGCATGCCTGGAATCAGTCAGATTATTACTCGGAATGGAATAGCATCTCAAGTTCAAGGTGTATCAAATGGAGGACAAGACTGTGTTTCTAAATGTAATACTCTAAGAAGAAGTGTATGCTGAACAACCAAAAGGGTTTGAGCATCCGGAGCATCCAACTCAGGTTTTCAAACTGAGAAAAGCCTTGTATGGTTTGAAACAGGCATCAGGGGCCTGATATGAATGTTTGACGACATGTCTGTTCGAACAAGGCTACACCAGAGGAAGTGTTGACAAAACTGTGTGTATATACTCAAACAAGGGTGATTAATGGTTTTTCAGATATATGCCAATGACCTTGTATTCAGAGCTACAGACAAACACTCGTTGACAAATTCATTCAATATATGACTCCAGAATTTGAAATGAATATGGTTGTGAACTAACTTATTTCCTTGGTTTGCATGTGCAATAAATGGAGGATGCCATCTATCTGAGTCAAAGCATGTATGCGAAGAATCTGGTCACTCAATATAGACTTGACTTCTACAAAACATCCAGAACACCTATGAGCACAACATGCAAGCTGTCTCGAGATGATGAAGGAGAAGATGTTGATTAGAAAATATACAGGGATGATTGGTAGTCTGTTATCTCTTACAGCCAGCATATCCGACATATACTTAAGTGTGAGAATATGTGCGAGAAATTTGGATGGATATTGGATTGTTGATTGGGCTGGTAGCTCGGATGACAGACAAAGTACAAGTAGAGGATGTTTCATTCTAGGAAATGATCTGATAGCATGGAAAAACAAGAAAAAGAAATATGGATCACTCTCAATAGCTGAAGCTAAGTACATTGTAATGGGTAGCTGTTACACTCAACTACTTTGGTTGAAATGGATGGCCAATGACCTTAGGATTCATACAGACTCAATGTTGATTTAATATGAAAATCATAGTGCCATAAACATACCCAAAAATCTAGTACAACACTCACGGACCAAACATATTGACATCAGACATTATTTCATTCGTGAGTTAATTGCGGATAAAATAATTGTGGTTGATCATGTGGGAACTAATTTTCAACTTGCAGATATATTTACAAAACCACTGGATTTTAATAAGTTTATCAATCTTTGCAAGGCCATAATAGTTTGTGAACTCTGATGGACTGAGATTATGGTTGAGATAAATGGTCGAACAGGGACATGCAGTGCATCGGGAAGATTATCTCAACATATCTTAGTGGCTGAAAAAGAGTTGTATGTCATGCCTTCTGAGACAACCAATACTAGTATGGTGTATAGATAAGGAGGTCAAAGAGCTGACAAAAAAAAACAGGGAAGCATAAACAAAAATGTGTTTGATGTTTAAATAAAAAAAAAGAAGAAAAAAGTCGTTGTCGGAAATTGAGAAGTCAAGTGATGGTTCAGAAAGACATATATACAACTGCCTTGTATCGGGGTTGAAAACTATGCTTGTTAAAGATAAAAGTATGTCAGTGCGAAAGACTAGTCAGTTGCACATGTGTACTTGTGTGTTCAGAAGATCAGGATCTGTAAGTTCTCGCTTTAACAAGTCACATGTTCTTATGTGCTAAAATGCTTTTCCAAAATAAAAATAGTGTTTATGCTGCTAAATGGTTTAATTGATTAATTCCTTCATGCTTCCCATCAATAGTGTCTGAATACTTGCTTGTGGTTTTGTGTCAATATGTTTCAGGTTTTGAGTCTCTGATTACAATGATTCAAAATTTGGGTTGGTGTCTCTGTTCAGTGTATAATCATATGAATTGAGCTGTTTTTCCTAGTGTCTAGGCCCACTTATTATTTCGTGAATTGTCACGTGTTATTTGAACATGTAGGAAGAGTGTAGGAGTGTGACAGTTTATCTGCAGAACTTCAACCCAAGGGATTTTAAATTCTCTGTTCATTGTGCATAAATGTTAATGTGTTTGGTTTTTCGGTTGTCAATATGTTTCAAGACTCATATACATTGGTTAGAATATTCCACATGGTCGTTGGTCTTTGTTTTGATCTATGTGGCTTCACACTTCTGGATTGGAGCTTCATATGTCATGACCGGTTGTTACTCCGTTTGGTTGCTTACCATAACACAATTTTTACAAAAGTCCAGCATAAGCTTTATGTTTGTACATGTTGAATCACGCTTCCAAGATATGTCTGTCTTCTCTAGTCTGTTCTCTTTATCTGCTGAATCGACATTGTGTATCACTGACGACTGGAGATCGCTTTCCCACAGGCAGTTCATCATGCGCTTTATTCTCTGTTGTGGTGGAGGACCAGACACGAATTCATTGTATCTTGTGTTTCTGACTAAGTGCCAATCAATAAGGGGGAGTATGACCAGACCAGAATCCAGATCATATAACACTTCAACGCACACCTAATCAGATAACAACTCAACCCACATAATCTTTGTTTCAACCTACTGAATCTGGTTTCCAAGGGGAGTAGTCTAATTTTATGGGGGGAGTAAATGAATGTTTATGTTAAAAGTTTATAAGAGTATTTTGGCATTTTATATTTGATGTTGGCTTACTGTTTTTCTGTTGCGTTGATTATCAGGTTGGTCATGAAAGTGCTTGAGTGACAAACTCGGTCAGAAGGGGGAGACTGAAGATGCATAAGGAAATCAAAATCAAAGACAGATCGTGGAAATGCTTGGATGACAAACTCACTCAAAAAGGGGGAGATTGAAGATGCAATGAAGATGCACAAGGAAAAGAAGATCAAAGATGAAAATGGAAAGGGTGGAAGAGAAAAGGAAAGCACATGTAAAGAATAAAAATACAGCAACTTGGAAGGCAAGTATTTAGGAAGAAAGAAGAAATGAAATAGAATTGACAAAAGAGAAAAGGAAACTTGCTTAAAGAAAAGAAAGGCAAGAAGAAAGGGAATGGGAAACAGGTTTTAGGATTATGATTAATATAAATATGAGGCTGGGGTGAATGAAGGAGATTAGTTCTCCTAGGCCGAATATTTGATATTGAGTTAAGATCTTTGAGAACCTGTTCGTGCGTCTATGCGATTGTCAGACAGATCATCAGTCCAACTGAGTGATTATGAGAGCATATTGACAGAGCAAGAACAATTGGGTCTGAGCGATAGGGAGAAGCAGATCATTAGCATGGCTGAGTGACTGGAGAAGCAGATCGTCAGAGCAGAAAGGATATGATCTGAGTGATTGCACAAGCAGATCATCATACATAAAAAGATTAAGAGAATCAAATTCAGTGTAAAATAAAAAGAATATTGTAATTGTGATTTGTCTTAATAAATGTATAGTTGAAAAAAAATTGTTGTGTGTTTTGGTCTGATTTACACTTCCAACTTACGCAAAAACTAATTGTTGCATTAGTGCACATTAAAAATAAGAGAAAACATCTGCATATTTTAGAAAACAAAAACATATGTCACTCACACTTCTTTTATATAAAAGGGAGGTGCATTCTGAACCATTGAAATGGCCAGTATTTGCATCGGAACTGTCAGAACTCAACTATATGCGTTCTTTCTTTTTTAGATATAAGGTGATCTATAAATTGGATTTATTGTAAACTAAACATAAACCTTTTTTAAAAAAAAAGTAAAAATAAACCTTATTCTTTTTTCATGGTAAAGTAAACCAGAACCTATTAAAACACAATAAATTAAACATAATTATAGGTCTGTTAGAGAAACTGTTAACCATTAATGGAAGACAAAAACTACAACGTTTTATTATTAATTTTTTTCATCATTAATAATTAAAATTTTTAAGAAATTGAATACAACAGAATATAACTAAGATAATAACATAGCAAAGACATATTGAGAAGACATAAGAAACAGAGCAAAAACTAACAAAGGCCAGAAAAAGCTAAGAGCCAACAACGAAACCGAGGGACCACTTAGCTTGTACGATATAAGACTGGACCCGAAACTCCGATGAGACACTCCTTGCAATTCTAAAATGCATAACCATTTGAAGACCTTGGCTCAAACAACACTTGAAAATTTGGGATACAGTGTAGAGAAGATAACAATTCAACTTCATGAGACAAACATCAAATTCAAGCACAAACTCTTTTTATGAGGAAGAAAACTATTTTATATGAAGTAACAGAGAATTTATGTAGTCATAAAAAAAAGACAATTGTAAAAGCAAACAAAAGAGTTTTCGGAGTAACAAGAACATATTGAGATTGAAAAACAATAATATTTGAATTTTTTAAAGAGTTTGATGAAGCTTATCCTCATCCATGTCCATGACCTTATCCACGTCCACACCTTACATTCATTTTTCTACGCTCATATTGTCTGAAAGAAGATGTTGGAACCGTAGTATTTGTATTAGTGTCTCAATTTTTCTAGATTATGTACCAATTAACTCAAGAAATGTCAAAATATATATATATATATATATTTATATATAT
>OVBE01010809.1:0-14671 GCA_900406425.1 Iberis pinnata
TTTGTTAAATCTCTATTCATACGTCGAGTGTAACATCTGTGTCTTAGACATTTCAATCCATCCCAGACATTCTAGCTAAACTACTTCGAAGCGAAACCGAGAGACAAAACAGGAGTGAAAGGATGGCAAACCAACACCGAAGGAAAAAAAACCTAGCCACAAACGAAAACACTAAACGAAAGCCACCCCTGCAAAACCTAGATCACCAAGCAGGGACGTGTAGATCGAAACCACATATGGAGATCAAAGCTTGAGTCGAGCAGATCAACCAAACCAAACCAACCTGCACAATAATCGAGGAGACTACCAAAAGAACTAAAGCAGAAAACATAAACCATGACTTTGTCGGAGAAGAAACTGCGAGCAGAGCCACGACTCAAGCAGACTAGCAATCGTAACTTGGAAACAGCATCGACGGTTGAAACAAGAGATGGTAGATCTAAAGTTGAAGCAAGCGGCGAAGAGCTAAAGTCGGACTCGAAAAGCATAGCAGGCGACTCAAAAAACTACACAGCTAAAAGAAAAAAAGAAACACAAAAGAAAAGCAAATGGATCCGGCTACCAATGCTGAAGAAACACCATCGCCGGATCGGAACCGGGAATTAGATTGAGATTTGGTGACAAAGAAAGCTCGTTCAAGAGAGAGAAAAAGTATAGCGCAATTCTAATTTTATTCCGTTTGAAGTTTATTCCATATATTTTTTATCTTATTTTTTATTTTCATATATTACTTTCTTAAAAGGTTTTCCCTAAGTTAAAAAAAAAATTAAGAACTGAGGTTTGTAATTTTTCTTTATAGTGATCGATACTGCTGAATAATCAATTTATTAGATTTTTTTATACATTATATTCTATTGGTAAAAAATGTTTTAGTAACTATGCATTATACACTAGAAAAAGTTGCTTCGCTTTAATTATTCAGTCTAGTTTTATTCCTTATTTTGTTAAGTTAAAAGATAAAAAGAAAGTGATTAATAACACTGTATTCGCTGCTACAAAATGACTTATAACCCGATTAGTTACAGCTATGATTTTTGTTTTTTTTTGCTGTAGGTTTTGTTGTTGTGGCTTTAGATTTTTTTGCTGTGAAATTTTTGGCTGTAACTTTTTAGAATGAAAGCATAATTGGACAAATTTGTGATGTAGGTTATTTTTATGTTTAGTCATAAAAATTAATATTGAAAGACAAAATAAATAACAAAAAAATTGACCATGAAAATTAGAATTAATTAGAGAAATACAAAAATAAACACATTATATTATTATATTTACATGATTTATATATATATATAAACAAAATAAATAAAAAATTAGAATTAATTAGAGAAATAAAAATAAACACATTACATAATATATTTATACGATTTATATATATATATGTATATATATAGACAAACTAAATAACAAAAAAAGTTAATCATGAAAAATTAGAATTAATTAGAGAGGTATAAAAATAAGCACATTATATTATCATATTTATACAATTTATATATATATATATATATATATATATATAGAAAAAATAAATTACAAAAAAGATAATCATGAAAAATTNTATATATATATATAGAAAAAATAAATTACAAAAAAGTTAATCATGAAAAATTAAAATTAATTAAAGAGATATAAAAATAAACACACCACATTATTATATTTATATGATTTATATATATATTAATAATAAATAGAAAAGGAAAGAGGAGAGAGGGAAAACAACAAGATAAGTGTTTTGAGATTTTTGCTTGCCAAAAATAAACAAAATCTAGTATTATGAGTGTGAAAAAAAAACCTACAGCTTGATTAGTTTCTCTTTAGTACTGTGAAAATATATTTGACTGTAAAAAAATTATATTTGAGTGTAGAAAGCTTTTACAGCACTAACCAATATTCCCATTTTTTCACTCATTTTTAGTAGTGGTCCAAACATGTTCATATAGTTATTATTCTCTTTATATTATGTCACGTTGTTTAACACTAAATCGATATATATATATACATATATATATCATTTAAAATTTTATATCATAAGGAAATACTACAATTTAGAATAAATAGCTGGAGGTTTATAATACTTAATTCGGAAACTAAATTCAAAAGAAAAAAACTAATCAAATGTCCAACTACAAAACAGATAAGCGACGACTTAAACCAATAGAAAACAAAACAAAACTCCCTCTAACTTCTTAATTGATTAATGCCTTTTTCAGACATACCTGAATTAAAGTTTCACGCAATAGCTTAACATTCAAAATAATAATTGAATTACTTTAATGCGAAGTTACTATAAACAGCTAATGCGCAAGAAAGTGTGCAATCATGTTAGAGATTGCAATTTTCTATGAGTTAAAAAAAATTAATACACTGTATATACTAATAATGTTGAGCGTTTATTGAAAGTTCTAATACTTCACTAGACCATAAAAAGAATCTTCTTATAAACATTCTGTTTAATCATATTGACTCGACCTCAAGAACTCTTGATTCGACACTAACCAGTTCATAATCTACATTGTCTCACACACACCAACAGATGTGTAACACTCGTTTATCACTCACCAATGGAAATCCCAAAAAAACTCATAATCTTTCTCTCACGATCAAGCTTTATTCCTCTAGTTTTTCTCTCTTAAAAAGTCTTGCTAGGTCAACCCTACTTCGCCTTTTTATCCTTGTTCAGATATCTAAATCTTCTTTTTTAGAATCTTCCTTTATTCTCGATTTTCTTATATCTTCTTGTTAAGATCTTCTTTTCGATCCTCTCTTTGGCGCGAAGTCACCCAACTTCTATTCTTTAATAATTGCAAGTTTGGTCCTTCAAATTCTCTGACTTAACAATCTCCCCATGTTTATTTCAATGTCTGAACTCAAGCAACTGTAAACAACCACTAAACAACAACACACCTCATAGAGACTGAGATATAGCATTCATTAGTGCATTTGTCAAAAACCAACATATGTGTCAATTGTCATGATGTAACTGATAAATTCGAAAAGAACAGCTTGAATAAACATCCAAAATAAGATCGACACTAAACACATCAAACGTTAGGGAGATGTGTGTCACACACACACATAATTCATGGAAAAAAAGATAGTTCAAAGAAACTAAGGAGATGTGTGTCACACACTCATAGTTCATGAAAACAAAGAAACACACATCACTCATCACTAACGCACTAAACACTCAACATCTGTGTTAGTTGCCTTCATCAGCATTAGCAGTTGCATCTGCATCAACCGCACCATCGTATTCTCCCCCTGCTTGAGTGCACATTTAAATAAACAACCATGGCCTAAAAAAGATTCGAAATGTCAAGGAGGACTTACCTTAAATTAGACGTTTGATGTTGTGGGAAAAAGAAATGAGTTGATCAAGATCATCCACGAGAGACTGTCCAGACTTAGCAAATGGCAGAGCACTATCCTTTGACCCACGGCCAGCCTTAGGATCCATAGAGATCGTAAGCCCAAAACTAGTGAGTTTTGGATCAGTAGGATAGACAAGAACACTTCTCTGAAAAGAGAGCACTTGATAGATCAAATTAGGGAAAATGATCTTGCGCTCGGATTCACAATCAACTCTTCTCATTTTAATAATTTGATCATACACCAATTGCCCAAAGTTGTCAGGCTTCTTCTCACGAAGGGCATGAAGCAACAAAAGCTTCTCTTTGACCATGGTGGTCCTGTTCGTGGATGGAATCCAGTTGAAGCAACAGAGAACATACAAAAATTGATTTACCGGAGTAAGATGAACAGAGCGCATCTGTCCCCAACTAGTCAATTTACCACTTGTAAGGGATTTGACAGCAACATCAATCTTCCTATTTTTCCAAGCATTCTCGGAGGTAGTAGGAGATAAGTCAAACACGGCATTGATGATTTTTGGATAAAACTCATAAATTTATCACGGAGCTACACAACCAAAACATCACCACGATGTTCTATATGTCTTAGATTAACCATAAATTCAATAATCACAGTGGGACAATAAATTGAGAGATCACGAACTGTATATCCAAGCCCACATTTCTCAATAATCTTCCATATCTCCTGCACTTTGGGTTGAGTTGGATGAAGATAGCGTTGATCCAGAAAGGAACGCTTCTTGAGATCGGAAAACGAGAGGAGGCTTCAGAGGAAGTGAACCGTTGATTGTGGGGAACCTTCTTCAACTTTTGAGTAAGTCGGACATCCTCAACAGTTTGTTGAGCAAACTGTTCACGGTGGGCGGCACTACGTTCATGGCGGTTGGTGTACTGGGCTGCCGGTGGAGAGGATCTAGCAACCAGGATAGAAGAAGACGAAGGCGGTACCTGGGTTTGAGCCGGAGGAGGCACGACGTTAGTTGCACAATCGGAGATTGGCCTTTTCCCGTCGCGTTTGGATCTGCGAACGAGATTTTAGAGAGGAATGTTCTCCTCGTTATCTGTGGTGGGCGGTTGCTGAGAGGAGGAGCGAATAGCATCGGCCAAGAATTTTCCGGCTTGAGATCGTGTATTGCGCATGTCTCACACAACGGTTAGGGTTTTGATTTGAGAGAGAAATTGAGATCGTCACACGCAGGAAGAGTACCCTGCGAATCACACTCAACTAAAGAAATAATTAGAGCACATGGGCATTGGCCCAACTTTCACCATTTCAAAAGTTAAGTCATGCAACCTTTTGAGACAAAGCGCAAAATAAGATTAAGCCCATTACAAGACATGATGTGACAGTGATTTTAGCATGATCCAAGATTAATGTAAGATTTTTAACTAAGTAGGATAGCAAATGAGGACCCCATGTAAAACTCGAAACATCTACCAGTGACAATCAGCTAGAGAGTGATGAAAAATCCAACGATAAAGAGTAAAACCAATATTAATAGACATTAATACCAGAATTTGAAAACATTTAGAGTCGAATAAAACCATAACCAAATAATGAAGTAACCGTAAATCAATGAGATGAAAAAGAACAAGATGGAGAAAATAATCAACTCACCAGCTCAACAAGATAGTTATTTCTTGATTCAAGGAGCTTTCACACTTGTTGATCACACAGAGATAGTCTACGCATCACCCATGAACCTCAAGACGGTAGCTTTGAGTTTGTTTTTAGAAACACAAGGATGACTATGGACTTGAGCATTCTTGTTTTTATATAAATTTTTGTGTAGCTGTCACACAAATTTTCTTCTCTTTTTTATATATAAATTTTAGTTTGCACTTGTGTAGCTGTTTCTCAGCCGAGTAGTTGTCACACATTTTTTTATTTGTGAAAACTTGAATGCTCTTTGTCTTACACAGTCATCAATGTGTTTCACACCTATCCAAACATTAATCCAAGCCTAAATGAAAATGTGGTTGCATCTTCATCCAAGAAGAGTGTTCTTCTTCATTGGTACTCTTATAGCTTACTGTCTTTGAGATGCATGAAGAGCAGCTCTTTTCAATGTATGACTTGATTAGCAAGAGGTTTTAAGAAAGAATTTTATCTCATCAACTCACATCTACTTATCACCTAGAACTGTACAGATTTAACTGACTGATTTTTAGAGTTCACAAACACCTAGAGATTTTCGAAGCCCTAAAAAGGTGTTCAAATCAAGGGGTTTAGTAAATATATATGCTAGCTGATTTTCAGAAGAAACATGTTCGATTATCACAAGTTTATCCTCTACAAGCTCCCTAACAAAGTGATGCCTTATGTCTACATGCTTTGTCCTAGAGTGTTGTACAGGATTCTTTGAGATGTTAATTGCGTTCAAGTTATAACAATGAACAAGTAGTGGTTCAAAACTCATACCATAGTCACTTAGCATTTGTCTCATCCATAGGAGTTGTGTGCAACAACTTCCTAGGGAAATATATTCCGCTTCTGTAGTAGAGAGACACAATTCTGCTTTTTACGGTGCCACGAGACAAGGTTATTTCCGAGAAAGAAACACCCTCCTGATGTGCTTTTACGATTATCTAAACAGCCTGTCCAGTGTGCATCACAGAAACTTGCAAGATTAACATTAGTTTCTCGTGTGTAATATAACCCGTAATCTGTTGTACCCTTAACGTATTGGATTTGCTTGATAACGAGCACATAATCCAACACTTAAACAAAGGTTCGGGCGACTTGCGGTTAAGTATAATAGGCTACCAATCCTTGCTCTATACATCGTTTCTTCCACTTTCTTCCCTGATTCATCTTTTAATAGTTTGTTAGTAGTGCTCATTGGTGTTCTCGCAGTTTTACTTGTTTCCAGACCCAATCTTTTCACCAGGTTCCTTTCATAATTGGCTTGAGAGACAAAGATTCCTTGTTCGGATTGCTTTATTTGCAGACCTAGAAAGTAATTGAGCTCTCCCACATGCTCATCTCGAATTCTTTTGTCATAGCCCGAAAAAATTCATCAATCATCTTCTAATTTGTTCTCCCAAAAATAATATCATCGACATAAACCTGAGCAATCAGAATGTCACCCTCTTTATGCAAAATGAACAACATTTTATCCAAACTTCCTCGCTTGAAACCTGATTTCATGAGATGAACTGTCAGCCGTTCATACCAAGCTCTTGGAGCTTGCTTAAGTCTATAGAGGGAACGATTAAGCTTATACACATAGTTTGGAAACTGTGGATCTTCAAAGTCTTTGGGTTGTTGCACATATACTTCTTCGTGTAACAAACCATTCAGAAAATCACTTTTCACGTCCATTTGATAAAGTTTGATTCTCAGCTTACATGCCAACCCAAGAAGCATTCTTATAGATTCTAGATGTGTAACTGGTGCAAAGGTCTCATCAAAATCAATATCTTCAATTTGTGAGTATCCTTGTGCTACAAGTCTTGCTTTGTTTGTGATCACATTCCCATCTTCATCAATCTTGTTCTTGTATATCCACTTAGTTCCAACGACATTCACATAGACTGGCTTGGGAACCAAATTTCAGACATCCAATCTTGTGAACTGTTTGAGTTCTTCGTGCATAGTTGTTGTCCATAATTCATCTTTGAGAGCTTCATTTACAGACTTATGTTCTAGTAAACGACAAGAAACAAGCCAGTTTCACCATCTCTTTGAAGTCAATCACTCTCTTTCGTGTTCTTCTTTCACCCATAACATCTTCAATGACATCCTTTGAATAGTGATTCCTGTGAACATATGGTTCAGGTATTTTTTCAGTTTCCTCGGATTGACTTACACTTTCTTTTTCTGTGTCTGGTTCTTTGGAGATACTTGGATCTAGAATTGGATTGTGTTCTCGTGTAGTACCTCTCTGATTCTGACTCGTTGTCTATCATCAAAAACCACATTAACTGTTGCACATATGATTTTGGTTCTTTTCTTGTAAATGCGATATGCCATACTATTTGTACCATAACCTAGAAACATACCTTCATCAATTCTAGAATCAAATTTCCCAAGACTATCTTTTTCATTTAGGATGTAACAGGTGCATCCAAAAACATGAAAATAGCTGAGATTTGGATTCTTTCCTTTCCAGATTTCATATGGAGTAGTCTTGGTACCAGGCTTTACATATACTCGATTGATTATGTAGCATGCAGTATTTACTGCCTCAGCCCATAACATGTGTGACACATCATTACCATGAAGCATAACCATTTCCATCCCTTGTAAGGTTCGATTCTTCCTTTCAAAAAATTCATTTTGTTGTGGAGTTCTGGGTGCTGAGAATTGATGACGTATTCCCTGTTCTTGACAAAATTTCTCAAATGTTTCGTTCCGAAATTCTCCACCATGATCACTTCTGATTTGAGAAATACCTCTTTTGTTTGATTTTTATTGAAGAAACAGAATCTTGAAGCTTTCAACTGCTTCTGATTTTTCTCTTAGAAAACGTACCCAAGTGTATCGAGAGTAATCATCCACCTGAACAAAGATATATTTCTTCCCTGAAATGCTTTCAGTTTTTATCGGACCCATCAAATTCATATGAACTAAGTCAAGAATCTGGTCAGTACTTATCTGAGTGAGTTGTTTATGTTGAACTTGGATTTTCTTTCCTTTGGCATAAGCATCGCATACTTTATCTGTGACTGATTCTAACGAAGGTATCCCACGAACAACTCCAACTTGAACTAATCTTTCGAGCCTATGTATGTTCATATGCCCAAACTTCTTGTGCCACATATTGATTTTTTTTTTCAACATATGTGAAACACTTAGGTTGTGGTTTCCACAAATAACAATTATTACCAAATTTTATCCCTGATAACGTCACTTCATTCTGTTCATTTAATGCCTTGCAATCTACTCTGGTAAAGATAACTATTAATCTTTCATCACACAATTGGCTAATACTGATAAGATTTGCTTTTATTCCTTCAACATAGTACACATTAACGAGCTGTGGATGTTCTGAATCATCAATATTTCCTACGCCGTGAATTTTACCTTGAATCCCATCACCAAATGTCATATTTCCCTTTTTATTTTAATGGGAGAGTTCAATGCATCTGATTGTCCAGTCATATGTCTTGAACACCCCCTGTCGAAGTATCATGCTTCATGTTCTTGAGTTTTGGCAGTGGCATATGCAATGTCATTCACTTCTTCAGAGTTTTTGGTAGCTGTGTGACACACAACACTAAAACATTGCAGATTTACTGGATCATAACTTCCTTCAACACTTTCATGAACTTGCCTTCTTGCATCCAAGATATCCTTTAGAATCCAAGCTTTTATAAATTTTGTTGGTTCAAGATAACACTCCCCCATACTCCAAGATCTTTTGATACGTTTGTGGATAGTATAGCATTATTTCCAACTGTGCCAAGAGACACCACAAAAATGACATCCTCTCTTGATCTGCATTTTGTTGGCTATTTTTCCTTCAATGGCCTTTTCTTTGATTAATGGTTTCTCCTGTTTTGGAACGAAGTTTGACATATTGTTAAACTCAGAGGTAGAGAAGGATTCGGCTCCTTGAAAACTAAGCCCCAAATTTATTTTTGGAGGTTGCCACATGCTTAAGATTTGATCCAGATTCTTTGTTCCGCTGTTGAGCATTCTAATTTTTTGTGGTTCTCAGTTAACTTTTGTTCAAGCTCTTGTTGTTTTTTCCTCTATTGTTCTACGATCTCGGAGAGCCTTCCCAACCTCTCATTCATCTCCTGCTTTTCCTTTATTTGGATAGCCAATTCCTCTTTCGGTTTTATGAATTTAGTCCATGTTTCTTTCACTGAATCATTTCCTCCTTTTGGCTCTTCCTTGATACCTCCACTTTGTTACATCTCCAATATATTCACATGTGCCTTCAGCATAGCTTTTTCTTTTATCAGCAGAAGATTTTCATAGCTTAACATTACACACTTGTCGTACATGTTTTTGACCTCCAGTTTGGGATCAATGTGTTCATCATCATAATCACTCTCTAATGATTCTGCTTTCACACTTACGTCAATGTGTGACACAAGGGCAACAAAGTTCAGCATTAGTTATTCTTCCTCTTCTTCTCCATCATATTCAGTATCACTGAAACAAAGAAGGGATTTTACAGTTTTCTTCGGAGAGCTAGGGCACTCATTCCTTGTATGCATGAATCCTTTGCATTCAATGCATTTGAGCTCTTTTCTCTTTGTGAGTGGACATTCACTTTTGAAGTGTCCATACCCCTCACATTCACGACATTGTAAATCCTTCTTCCAAGCACTTCTATCACCTTCGTTTTCTGAAATCGGTTATGTGTCCTATTCTGTCCTTTCTCAAACCGCTTCACCATTTTGTTGAAGTTCTTTGCCATAAGACTCAGATTTTCTTCAATCTGTTGAACTCGAGTGGCTTTAGTCTGAGTTGTGAAAGTTATTCCCTTTGATTTAGTTGGTTTATCGTTTTCAGTTTCCAACTTCTCTGCTTTCAACATTCCCACCAATTGATCAAACTTCATGTCATCGATGTTCATGGCCATCTTCAGTACAGCTTTGTGAGCATGATATTTTGGAGGTAAGCATGAGTAGCTTCTTGACCAACTTTTTCTCCTTGTATGTCTTTCTGAGAACTGTTGCTTCATTTGTAATAGAGCTTAGCTTAGTAGCAAAATTGGTAATCGACTCATCATTGTCCATTTTTAGGTTCTCGAAACGAGAGGCAAGATGATCTATCATTGTCCTTCGTACATTGCTATCCCCTTCAAAGTGTGTAACCAGTGTGTCCCACACATCTTTAGCAGCTTCACATCCCTGAATGAGTTCAAACTGTTCAAGACCAACAGCCATGAATATGGCGGAGATAGCTTTGGAATTGAATTTTGAGGCTGATTTTTCTGCTTTGGTCTATTAGTCAATACATTTAGGTATCACCTTTTGTGTTTCATCAACCGTGGTAAGTTCCTTCCAACCATGAACGACTGTTGTCCATGCATCTTCACCCATGCTCCTAATGCCATGTCTCATACGAGCTTTCCAATGACCAAAATTTTCTTCATCAAGCATTACGGGTTTCTGAAACGCAAATAATTCCTTTATTGTCTCCATGATGTTCCTAGGATCTCAACCTGTGTGTGATTTTATAATAAAATCAACGAGGTGACCCGCTCTGATACCAATTAAAAGTTCTAACGAGACAATAAGAAATCTTCTTATAAACACACTTTATTAAGAATAATTTAAACAATCTTACATATCTGTTTAATCAGATTTATTCTACCTCAAGAACTCTTGATTCGACACTGACCAGTTCTTAATCTACCATGTCTCACACACACCAACAGATGTATAACACTCGTTTTTCACTCACCAATGGAAATCCCAAAAAAACTCGTAATCTTTCCATTGGTGAGTGAAAACGAATGTTACACATCCGTTGGTGTGTGTGAGACATGGTAGATTAGGAACTGGTCAGTATCGAATCAAGAGTTATTGAGGTAGAATAAATCTGATTAAACAGATCTGTTAAATTGTTCTTAATAAAATGTGTTTATAAGAAGATTTCTTATTGTTTGGTGAAGTATTAGAACTTTTCACATCTTAATCTAAACAGCAGTGAATTAATTACGAATTAACTAAGTCCCGCTTGCAGTCCGTTTACTTCACATTATGTCATTTTCACATCTTAAAATGGAAACATTACTGTCAATATATATACAAAATAACAAAACAAGTTCGTGCGTTAATGTATATACACATTAATTAACATGATACACTTATGCCACTTTCCCATGTGAACCACGAGCTCTTCAATTTTTTTTTATATTATTTCATCTTCATTTAATTTAGATTCTCTTTAAGTAATACTCCCTCCGTTTCAAATTAGTTGTCGTTCTGGAGAAAAATTTTCGTTTCAAAATATGTGTCGTTTTAGGTTTTCAATGCAGAAATTAAATGAATTTGACTTTTTTAACCAATAGGATAATTGCAGGAGTTTTTTTATTGGTTGATTTAGAATATTAAATGATATTTTTATAGAAAATAGAGATTTATTAATTTGTGTGCAAAACTCTAAAATGACAAGTAATTCGAAACGGAGGGAGTACTATATTCAAAGACCAGTTTTTACTAACTCGAAGGGCCAGCTTTTTGACGCGCCAAATTTAGATAACAAAAATATACTCTCTCTATTTTAAATTAGTTGTTGTTTTAAAATTAAGTTTGTGTTTCATAAAAAATATTGTTTTAGATTTTCAAATACAAAAATTAAATAAATTTGATCTTCCTAACTAATAGATTAATTGTATGATTTTTTCTATTAGTTGATTTTAATATATATAATAATGTTTTTATAAAAAATAAAAATTTATTTATCTGTGTGCAAAACTCTAAAACAACAAATAAATTGAAACTGATAAAGTACTAAAAAAAACATCTATGGTGTTTTTCTTTGCCAACGACCAGGGCCGGTCCTGAGATTTTAAAATTTTCTAAAGGCCGCAAGCTACAATGGAAAAATAGGCCAAAATTGCACGGTTTTTCAAAAAATGGGCCGTTTTCTTAACTAAAATTTTTAAATTGAAAAATGGGCCGCAAGCGCATGCTTGCTCTGCTTGGGCTCAAGACCGGCTCTGCCAACGACGCATCTATGGTTTAAGTATCGCAATACACTAGCTATATATTATTATTGTTATTTTTATTTAGTATATTAAACTAAACATACACACTCGTGGTAGGGAATATATATTACTGAGTAAATTGTTGAGTTACTTATATTTGAGCTAATTTTTTTTTTTTTTTTTTTCNTTTGTCGTCAAATATATTGTATTAATTAAGAAAAGACAACCCATTAAGAAGCAGAAATATTCTCACTAAGAGGAAGATAGAGACCCATAAAAGGTAAGTAACCTCACAAGTGAAGCAAGTAACAAAGTTTAAAACGAAAAGAACTTCTGAAGAAAAACAATAAACTCCCGAAGGAGAACGGAGTCTAGAATAATCTAGACTACAGAACTTTTTGCTATCTCCAATATCCCTTTGAATCCGTCTAAGACCGAGATAGGCGAGATGTGAAAGCATTGTGACCCTAAGAAGGTGAATTCCTAAAACTAATACAAATATAATGACGACAATTAAGACAAAACAAATACTAATACTATCAAAACAGAAAGCCTGATCCATAAGGATTATGGGCCTAAAGAGAAATGTACAGAGGCCCAAAATCCAGCCCAACAAAAGATGGTGATTCTGAAACCCTCGAGCTTTCCAATCCCAGCCGCCAACTAACAACCTCCCAGATGGAGCAAGTCCGGCGAAGCCAAACAACCACCGTGCGCCGCCACCACCAACATCGGAAGAGTAGAAAGAGTCGGAGAACACCATAAGACATGAACCAGGCGTACCAAAATCCATCATACCAAAATCCATCCACCGGGATCCAAATCGCCACCATCCACACCGGAAGAAACCAACGGCAGCAGCTATCTGCCCAGTTCTTATTCGCATGCATCCCGAGCACCATTTCAAGGATCTACAACAGAGAATCGAAAGAGAAAGCATAGATAGATCTGTGTCGGAACCAGCGAAGGTAGAAGATGGACATGCACGCCGACGACGGTAGATCCGAGAGAACGAGAGCACCAGTGAGGAATGGCAGAGCGATCTCCGGAGAAAACAGGTGAGAGGAAACCGATGAAAAGAAGATAAAACAAGAAGAAGAAAGGAGCCGCTGAGCGCCGGCGATGAGGCCGGTCGCCAGCGGCGGAGGAGAAAGATCGGTGGTGAGTTCAAACGACAGAGTTAGATTGAGAAATTTAAGAGAGATATATTTGAGCTAATTAACACATATAATTGGTATATAACATATTCAATAATACAAATATATAAGTAATGTGAATAACCATAAGCTTTGGTTCAAGAAATATACGAGAATTGTTTTGGCTAATTTTTAAAGACCAATATTGAGCGTACAGATGCTAGGTATCTCTTCCACTATTCACACAAAACTTTAAGTCACGTACGTGTTTAGGTCTCATAATCAGGAGCATATTTAAAACAAAATTCTATTGGATGCACAAATTAATTTATATATTTAACTAATTTTTGTATTTTTCTAATAAAACTTATTATTTAATTTTATACTATTCAATAAATAATTAAATATCCATTGTGATACCAAACAAAATACATGTGATACCAAAATATAACTATTAATTATATTAGATCTTAGAGGAATTCCATAAATATCACAAAAAATAGATTTTTGACAAATGTATTACACACTCCTTAAAGTTCTAAAAATACCATTAAATTAATTTTTCAAAAGTACCATAAACATGAAAGTTAAACTTTAAAGGTCTAAAATTTGTTTGGGTTCATAATAAGAGTTTGTGATTTAGTTTTGAAGGAGTAAGGTTTAGCTTTTGGAACAATTTTTTTTTGTAGTATTTTATAAAAATTTATAAGTGTATGGTATTTTTGAAACATGTCTATTTTTGTGACATATTTTAGAATCTCCCTAGATATAATGACTACACAATTTTATTTTATTAGATATGTTTAATTAAAACCATTCATTTTAAAATATTGAAAAGATTTAGAAGTACTAAAGTGCACAATATCTAATATTTATTCCAATTTACGGAAGTTTAGAAGATATAAACATGTTTTATTAAATGAGTAAATCAATAAAAACTTAAAACCAAATGAATTATAAAAATTTAAAAGTAATACGAAAGTATATAAGTTAATCAAATGGATGGTTATAGAATTGAGTGATTTATTATGATATATTATTAGATATGATAAATATAAGATCTTCTTAGAAGATATTTTGTTAGATACTACTACTATATATATGCTTTCTATGTACTTTCTTTATTCATTCATTCAATATACAAATTACTTCATGGTATCAGAGCAAAATCTCTTAATTACCTAAAACCTAAATTCTTTTCTTCTTCTTCTCGAAAAAAAAAAAAAAAAAAATTTTGCCGCCGCCGCCGTAGGTTCTTATCGGACCACCGCCGCCGCCGTGTCTTCTACTCGTGCCGCCGTAACCACGCCGCTGCACATCCGATACTTGTTGTCACCGATCGAAGCTTCTACTTCTACTTCTCTTTGCTTTGCAATATTCAACCTATTATCACTGATCTTCTACAATCATGTCTGAACAATCAGCCTCTTCTACACTCAACAAAAATTCTCAACAACCATCACCATATCTTCTTAATGCCTCAGACAATCCGGGCGCTTTGATCTCCTCAGTAATTCTTAGAGAAGACAATTATCAAGAGTGGTCTGTG
>OVBE01010810.1:0-14670 GCA_900406425.1 Iberis pinnata
GTGCTTTTTAGACATCGCGGCATGTTCTTCCTCTATCTCGATGAATTTGTTAGCTTGGTGGAGTGTGTCTTCAAGTGTTTGCGGTGGATTGATGAGCAGCTCGTCTTTGAACCTGGATTTAAACCATAACGCCTTTCGTAGAGCGGTGATTGCGCCTTCGTCATTGATCACAATACGGGCTACAATTCCTATAAACCTGTCAATAAAATCCTTCAACGTTTCATCTTTGCGTTGAGATAGGGTCCATAGGTCGGTTGTCGATGCTCTCTTTACGATGTACATGGAATAGTGCTTGACGAACACGGCGGAGAGCTTCTGAAAGGTGTCGATGGTCCCGGGTTCTAGGCGGGAGAACCACTCCAGAGCTGGACCTGAAAGATTTTCGACAAACAGTTGACACAAACCTGCATCTCGTTCTTCGGGTGAGAACTGTGCTCGTGCCATTGCAATGGTGAAAGCTGTGAGATACTGGACTGGATCACTCTTGCCGTCGTACCCTGAAAATTTGACTTTCGCGGAGTGCCAAACTGGTATGTCGATTACTCTCCTTGAGAAGGGGGTTCATTGAGTCTCCTCTATGGCACGTGTGATATCCGGCGCCGAGCTGGTGGCTTGGTGTACCTGCGAGCTCATGATTTTCAGCTGTTCGCGGATGCTTCTCATCTCNTGCGTTGATGTGGTCGATGCGCCCTTGCTCTCCGCCTGTAGGAGGAGTTTGGTAAGATGTTCTGAATAGGTTCCGGGTAATGGTGTGCAGGTCTCTTCCTTTTGTGGATGCAGTGATGTTCTCTAGCTGCGCTTTTAGGGTTTGGGACTCAGCTCGTAGCCTCGCGGTTTCTTCTTGCTGCTCAAGCATCTGCTTCAGCAGGTCTTTCATGGTGGGTTCTGCGGCTTCTTCCTTGGTCGTCTTCTCGTTGTTGTCGTCCTCTTTGATCGTCAGATCGACGAGAAAGTTGTCTTGCGTGTTATCGGTTGATCTCGTGGTCATTGCTGGTCTTTTCTTTTCCCGCAAAAGTAAATTACGAATTTCTTCTAGCAATAGTCCCCACAGTCGGCGCCAACTGTTGAATCAAGACTTAACAAATAGGTTTAGGTCTTAGATTATGTGGGTAAAAGCTTAGAAGAATTTCATATATCTTTAAAGGATGATTACATGAGTATTTATAAGGAGAATACAAGCTTAAAACCCTAATTGCATGGATTTAACCTAATGGGCCACGAGCTGGACGATCCAGCTCGTCAGGTCGGCCCATATAGCTCTCATCTTCCTGGGCACTTTCTCTTCGTCACGTCGGCGCCCAGCTGGGCCTTGAGCCGAAATGGGCTTTCAGGACAGGTGCTAATCGTGGTATCAACATACTCCAAGGGCTCCCTGAAGAGTACAAATCTCTGGTTGATCAAGTGGAGAGTCGGGATTCTCCGCCGTCTCTCACAGAGCTGTATGAGAAGCTCTTAAATTATGAAATCACGCTTCTCTATGTCTCTGCTTCTCCCAACTATCCTGTCTCTGCTAATTTTGTTTCCAACAGGAGCAAACAGCCTCAACGCCATACGTATCGCTCTACACCAACCGCACCAGCTTCACATCCTTCTCAACAGCGTCTCTCACGTCCTTATCAGGGACGTTGCCAATTTTGTGGCCAGCAAGGTCACTCTGCTCGTCACTGTTTTCATCTACAAGCTATTCAGAAGCCTCTGCTTACAACACCATCTCTGCCCACAACTTGGGCTCCTCGTGCTAATCTTGTTGTTGCTTCTCAACCTTGGGTACTTGATTCTGGTGCTACCCATAACCTAACTGCATATCTTGACAACCTTGCTCTGCATCAGCCATACACAGGTGGTGAAGAGGTCCAGATTGCAGATGGTTCCTCACTCCCGATTGACAAATCTGGTTCTCTTATCCTTACCTCTCTTCGTAAACGTTTTACACTTGACAATGTTCTTTATGTTCCACAACTGAAACGTAATCTCCTGTCTGTCTATCGTTTATGCAATAAAAACCATGTCTCAGTTGAGTTTTTCCCATATGCATTTCAGGTGAAAGATCTGAGCTCGGGAGCCCCATTACTCCACGGACGTACCAGTAATGATTTGTATGAATGGCCGCAGTCTTCTAGTTCTGTTTTGGCTTTCTTTTCTACTCCAACTATCAAGACTACAATCTCAAATTGGCATTCAAGATTGGGTCATCCATCCTTCTCTATTCTTAAACGTATTTTGTTGCAATTTTCTTTACCTGTTTCAGACTCCTTTTTAGATTCTCTATCGTGTATTGACTGTTCTATAAAAAAATACACAAACTTCCTTTTTCTCAAACTTCAATCTCTTCTTCTCGTCCACTTGAATATTTATACACTGACTTATGGACTTCACCGACAATTTCTGTTGACAATTATAAGCATTACTTGATTCTTGTAGACCATTATACACGGTATATTTGGTTTTTCCCACTAGCTCTCAAATCCGATGTTAAACAGATCTTTATTCGATTCAAATCTCTTGCAGAGAATAAGTTTCAACACAAAATTGGGACATTATTTTCTGATAATGGAGGAGAATTCTTAGCTCTTCGGGATTTTCTATCGACTTCTGGTATCTCTCATCTTACTTTTCCCCCACATACTCCTCAACACAATGGGCTTTCCGAGAGACGTCATCGACATATTGCCGAAACTGGTCTCTCTATGCTTCATCGTGCTCAACTTCCTGCATCTTATTGGACTTATGCCTTTCCAGCTGCGGTTTATTTAATAAATCGACTTCCTACTCATGTTCTATCTTTACAATCTCCTTATTACACTCTTTTTCAAATCCAACCAAACTACTCTAAACTCAAGATCTTTGGATGCCAATGCTTTCCTTGGCTCCATCCATATCGATCCAATAAACTTGAGCCTCGGTCTACTATGTGTGTCTTTCTTGGCTATTCTTTGACACAAAGTGCCTATTTGTGTCTTGATCATCTTACCAATCGTCTCTACGTTTCCCATCATGTTCGATTCAATGATAACATTTTTCCATATCCTACTCTTCTTCATCCCGTAACTGTTCCTGTTCCTTCTGTTTCACACTGGTTTCCTCATGTTACAGCAGTTCCGACATCTCAGCAGCCATTCATACAAAGCTCTCTTGTGTACTCCACGAGCTCTGGTTTTTCACCAGACAATGCCCCAGTTAATTCACCAGCAGTTGATGTGCCCGTGTTACAATCACCACCGTCATCTGCAATCTCACCAACTTCAACTTCGTCTCACCACACCGCCCCTTCCTCCTCTGTTCCACACTAGGTATCTGCACCGATCTCTCACCAAGATTATGCTCCTGTTTCAGAACAAACATTCGCACCACAACACGCGATGAGAACAAGATTCAGGGCTGGAATTATTAAACCGAATCCCAAGTATGCTATGTCTGCCTTGGCTGTCTCTATTCCGTTTATACCATGTACTGTTGCTCATGCGTCTCATGATCCTTAGTGGCGTACTGCCATGGAAGAGGAATTTAATTCCTTAGTTAGTAATGGTACTTATACTCTGGTTCCATACTCAACAAATCAAAATGTGGTTGGATGTAGATGGATTTTTACAATTAAATATGCACCTGATGGATCAGTTCGTCGTCACAAAGCCCGATTGGTTTCGAAAGGATACTCGTAGTTGCCTGGCCTTGATTATTCGGAAACGTTCAGTCCGGTGATAAAAACGACTACAATTCGCGTTGTTCTTAATCTTGTTGTGAGCAATTCTTGACCTTTGAATCAGCTAGATGTAAATAATGCTTTTCTACAAGGATCGTTACAAGAAGAAGTATATGTTGCACAACCCCCTGGTTTTATTGACAAGAATAAGCCTACTCATGTGTGTCGTCTTCACAAGGCTCTTTATGGGCTCAAACAAGCTCCTCGGGCTTGGTATCAAGAATTACGTCATCATCTTTTGGCTGCTGGTTTTACTAATTCCATTGCAGATGCTTCTTTGTTTTTCAAGAGGCAAGAGAATAGTGTTGTCTTCATGCTTATTTATGTCGATGATATAATCATAACTGGAAACGATTCAGCGTTGTTGTAGGCTACTATGTCTTCTCTTTCAGCTCGTTTCTCCATCAAAGACCCTGAGGATCTCAATTATTTCTTGGGGATTGAAGCCATTAGAACCTCTCATGGTCTACATCTTACACAGCGCCGTTATGTTCTTGATCTTTTACAGAGGCTTAACATGAAAGATGCTAAACCTTGCTCGACTTCACTAGCGTCCAACCCGAAACTGTCTCTGTATTCTGGTCATACACTTAGTGATCCTAGAGAATATAGCTCAACTGTCGGGAGCCTTCAGTATCTCGCGTTCACACGGCCCGATATTTCTTACGCTGTCAATCGGTTGTCTCAATTTATGCACAAGCCTACAGACGTTCATTTGCATGCAGTGAAGCGGTTATTAAAATATCTTGCAGGCACCAGCTCTCATGGTATTTTCTACTCTGTCTATAACGGTTTTTCTTTACACGCCTACTCCGATGCGGATTGGGCTGGAGATCCAGATGACTTTGTTTCCACTAATGCCTACATTGTTTATTTGGGTAAACACCCAATATCTTGGTCATCCCGGAAACAAAAAGGTATTGCTCGTTCTAGTACCGAAGCCGAATACCGTTCCGTGGCTAATTCATCTTCTGAGGTACGATGGATTGTATCTCTCCTTCGTGAACTTGGTATTACAATTCCGTCCACACCGGTTATCTATTGTGATAATGTTGGCGCAACATATCTATGTGCCAATCCGGTTTTTCATTCAAGGATGAAGCATTTGGATCTTGACTATCATTTCATCCGTAATCAAATCACCTCTGGTATTCTTCACGTTGTTCATGTCTCTAGCCGTGATCAACTCGCAGATGCCCTCACCAAGCCACTCACACGAGCCCCGTTTCAACACCAAGTCTCCAAGATTGGTCTCGCCAAGGCTCCATCACCTTGCGGGGAGATATTAAGGAAATAAGATATCAAATCCCTCTGATTGTATCATATCCTTATGATTGCTCTGTCAATATTTATGTATGATTCAATTATCTGTGTATATAAACTCTGTACTCTCATAATGTAATATACAAGTTGATTCATCTGTTATAACCATCTCCGCCACGTTATCCCTTTTGGCTTCTCTTCTATATATTTATTTTAATAAACAATTCCAAACCCTAAACCACTTAACCAGAGCTGTTTTTATATGAAATAGAATCATGATGAATTTCACCTCTTAAAATGCTCAACTGATTTTAGAATAGTATATGTCTGATTCTTACCATAGTAACATAGACAAATTGGTTTTTCCAAAAAGAAGAAGAAGCATATATGAAGAACATATTTGCATATGAATGTTGAAGATGATGAAGATGATGATGATGATGAGTGTTTCTTCTATTCACAAGCGAGTTTGGTGTCAAATCTTCTTAAGAAAATCGTGATGTTGAAGGAGAAGAAGAAGAAGATGATGAGTGTAATCGGGTTTGGTTTAGTTGTTATTAGAAATTAGGTTTTTTAATTTAATTCAAATCGCAATTTGGTTTTTAAATCGTCTGGGGATTAATCGATGTGAGTGATTAGTTGGGAGGGGAGGTTGGGTAAGGAGATGTGTGAATTCAGGTGGGAGATTCAAGAGTTTCAAAATTTAGAAAGAAATACTTTGGATGTACAACTGGGGGGCGTATTGAAGTTAACCCTAACTTTAAAAATCTATTTTTCTTACTAGTTAAGAAAATATCAAATTTAATAAATATTAAAATTTTACATAATTGATTATATCATGTTTTTTGTCACCTTAATATAAATAAAACATATCAAAAGATTGTCTATTAATCGATATTGGAAAAGCTGATCCTATAAAGGTAGTGATTCGATTTCTCTTGCGGGTGGAATGGACCAGAAGATTAGTGTTTGCATTAAATTTTCTTGGGCAACATCGCATTAAGCGCATTCTCGCGAGCTTCTACTAGTTAAAGATCTTTCGGTATATTCATGATTGCGTTATTTAAACTCTTAATCTGAGATAGAGGGAAAAAGACCACAACAGGCTTACCATGTTCATTAAACTGCACAACCTTAACTTTCTTTTTTTTCAAACACCATCTTTACCATTCCCCTTAATAAATCTTCTTTATGTGATTTGATCACCAGTTGCAGATGTGAAGCAAAGAAACAATCACCGAGAAAGGGCTATGCTTTCAATTCTTTCTTAACCGTAAACCATAGCAATGCAACCCAATCTAATTTTTCAAATTTCTTTTGCTCTATATACCTTTGCCATTTAACTACTTCGGAAGGCATAATCCATATATCATCTCTATGAAGAAAAACCCAAGTTGAAAGAATCTCTTCTACAAATCGAACTGATTTATCGTTTTCTAGAAGTACTTCAAGCTTCTCCTTTGACTTCGCTTCCTGCTTCTGTTTCCTCTGACTCCCTTTCTTCCGTTTTGGACCACCTCCTCGCGGGTAGAATGAAGAGCTTACTGCTAGTGTAACATCCATATTATCATCTTTGTTCTTACTCTCTTTAACTGATGCCTTTGGTTGTTGATCTCTACCTTCATACTCCTCCCGATCATGCAGGTTCAATGTTTTATATTGTGTCGATGTTGTTAGTAAGTCAACCATGTCTCAGTCGATCTTTCAAGCTCTAATACTAATTCTTTTTTACAAGAAGGTTTATAGATTGATATAAATAATAACTCTTTTTATTATTTTTAGAAAAATAACTCAAAACCTAAAACTCTCTAACAATCTCTTATAAAACCTTAAAATATATTATAGCTCAACATGTCTTTATATTGAGAATGTTAATCCTAATCCTATTCTAAAAATGAAAACTATAATATTTAGATAAATCCTAAATATCTAATACATATCTCCAATTAAATAGGATTAGGATAACTTTTACTCTAAGTTATCATCAAGTTTAATCCAACAAAATCTACCAGTTTGAAACAAGACATGCAACATAGCTCAAAATTTTTTGTGGTAAGTCGTATAGACAAATTATCTACGATATTCGATTTTGCTTTTAGAAAGTTGCGGTTGTCAACGGTGAGTAAGGATAGACTTCAAATCATTTTAACATTGTAGTTTAGTTTATTGTAAGTTTTTTAACTCCTAAAATTTCAAACTTCACAAAACAAATTTTACTGATTGTTGTATGTTAAGTTTGCAAAATGTAATCGTTGTCTTGCAGTATTAGAGTTTGAATGTAATGTAAAGATTATCATTAACCTCAAAGTGATTGTTTACAAATGTATATATAAGCTGCTATGAGCTAACAGAAAGTGTAACTAACTTAACCGACTAATAAAAGAGTATAACAAACTGTTCTCTAATAGACCCCCTCAAGTTGGAGTGAAAAGGCTTGAAACTCCAAGTTTGGAAAAGAGATTCCGGAACTAAGCTGGATACAAGGGCTTAGTCAAGATATCAACTATTTGACAGTCATTATGCACATGAAGAAGCTTTAGAATGCCAAGATCAACCTTTTCTCGAACTGAATGACAATCCATTTCAATATGTTTTGTCCTCTCGTGAAAAACCGGATTGTTTCCAATATGAATTGCAGCCATATTACAATATAAGGCATCAGGTGATTTGACTGGCAAATGTAAGTCTTGTATCAGACTGCACAGCCAAATGATCTCTTTTACAACTAAAGACATACTCCTATACTCTGCCTCAACAGATGAATGTGAAACCATGTTTTGCCTTTTTGATTTCTAGGATATAAGTGAATCTCCTAAGAATATACAATAACTAGAAACTGATCTCCTTATATCCAAAAAGCACCCTAATCTGTATCCACAAATGCAATTAAGTCTAGATCCGGTGATGAAGAGTAAAATAGACCATGACCTGCAGTTCCTTTGATGTACTGAAGTAGCTTTTGTATAGCCTTAAAATGTGGTAAGCGGGGAGCAGATGTGTTCTTAGCAAGTTTCTGGACAGAGAAACAAATATCTGGTCTTGTAATAGTAAGATATATCAACTTTCCAATGAGATGCCTGTAAGATTTTGGATCAGAATATAAGTCACCTTCATCCTTGGATAGCTGGTGATTTGGTTCCATGGGTGTTGAAGATGGTTTACAACCAATCATTCCTGCAGATTCCATAACTCCATTGCATATTTGCGCTGACAAATTGAAATACTCTTTCTAGAACGAGCAATTTGCAGGCCTAAGAAATACTTCAGAGGACCTAAGTCTCTTAGTTTGAAATGAGCTTTGAGTTGATTTTTAAGTGTTGAAGTTGACTCATCATTGTTGCTAGCAATCACTATATCAACAACATAAACTAGAACAATCAAGATGGATGAAGCATCAACTTTGGTAAAAACAGTATGATCTGGTTCTTTCTTGAGAAATCCAAATGACAGTAGTGTTTCAGAAAATTGTATATACCACTGCCTAGATGCCTGTTTCAGGCCATAAAGTGACTTTTGCAATTTGCATACTGCATTGGATGGTTAAGATCCTTGTTTAGGCTTATAACTAGGAGGTATCTTCATGTAGATATCTTCATGTAGATATCTTCATGTAGACATCTTCAGCTAATTCCTCATTTACAGAGGAATTTGAGATATCTAATTGTGATAAACTCCCTCCGCAACTGCTAATAGTGTTTTGACTGATGTGAGTTTTGAAACAGGTGAATATGTATCAAGATAATCTAGACCTACTTTTTGAGTATACATTTTAGCTACTAAACGAGCTTTGTATCTTTCTAAAGTCCCATCTGAGTTGTACTTGACTTTGTATACCCACTTGCATCCTACTGCATGTTTATCCGGTGGTAAAGAACATATTGTCCAAGTATATTTGTTTCCTAAAGCACTATTTGTATCCATTGCTTCAATCTATGAATTATGCTTCTTTGCCTCTGAGTATGTAGATGGTACATACACTTTGTTAACTGCCATGATGTAATGATGATAATCATGTGATAACTTGGCATTAGACACAACATTAGAAATTAGATAAAATGATTTTGTATCCAGGTTGTAGCAATGATAATCTTGCAAATAACCAGGTCGCTTGTGTTGTCTTGGAACAATTGAACCTGCATATATTGTAGGAACTGCAGAAGAATTAGCTGGACTTAATCAATAGAATCATTTGAAGTTGATGATTCAGACTGATGAATTGTTGGAAATATATCAGAAAGTTGAGACTGAGTTGTATTGTTTGCAAGAGGAAATAAATTTTCATGAAAAACCACATGTCTTGAGATGAATATGGTATGTAATTCAACATCTAATAGTTTGTATCCTTTGTATCCTGTTGGGTATCCAATGAAGATACAAGCTCTTGACCGAGGTGAAAATTTGTGTCTTTGTTGAGGAGATGTTGAAGCATAAGCTAAACAACCAAAGACTTTTAAAGCTTGATAATCAGGTAGCTTATTCATCATTAATTCTAAAGAAGAGTTGTTCTATAAAATATGTGCATGTAGTCTGTTAATAAGAAAAGTTGTTGTAAGAATACATTCACTCCAAAAATTGAGAGGAAGATGAGACTGAAACATGAGAGATCTAGCAACATTCAGAAGATGCTAGTGTTTCCTTTCCACGGTTGAGTTCTGTTGTGGAGTCTCTAGACAGGAATGATAAGCAACAATCCCTTTTTCTCTGTAAAAATTTGTAAAGTTGAATTCTGGTGCATTATCAGATCGAACACCTTTTATGACTAAGCCAAATTATGTTTCAACCATTGAAAAGAAACCATGACTTATCTTGATTACTTCTGGTTTTTTTAAGTAGATAGATCCATGTGGCTTTTGTGAAGTCATCAACTATTGTTAAAAAGAATCTAAAAACATCATGTGAAATCTCTGAGAATGGACCCATGTATTAATGTGAGTCAAATCAAAAGCTTTATTTGATTTATTATTGTGAGATACAAATGGATGATGCTTTTTTTTAGCTAAATGACAAGTACTACAATGTTCTTGACTCATGATTTTTATTTTTCCATGAGCAATAGAAAGACTATATACAAGAAACTCCATCTTTTGATAAGCAGGATGACCCAATCGTTTGTGCCACGTGTGAAAATCAACTGAGACTTGAAGAGAAATTAGTGAAGAGACAATCTGAGGTTGTTGTTCCACTGTGTCATAAAATACAGGCTTGAAACCACATTACCTTTCCCAATCGTCAATACCCTGGTATGATCCTGAATTTCACAACCAAAAGCATAAAACCAAACACCATAATTCATCTGTTTGGTTAAAGCACTAATAATCAGAAGATGAAATTTGAACTGAGGAATAAACAACATTTCATAAATGGTAATGTTAATAGTGATTGTGATAGTGCCAATACCAAGGATCTTGACAGAGATACCATTTGGTAAATTGACATCAGTGTTATGAATTGGTGAGAAATTTTGAAACAAATTCCTATCATATGGTGAAATGCTCCTGAATCTATCACTCATTCATTCATTCATTATCTTATCTGAGACATAATCAAAATAATTGCCGCTCTTCTTTGCTAATGAACATAATATGTGAGGAAAAACATTACCATACATTTGACAAATCATTGGATTTGCAGTTTCTGTTTCTCCTTCTGTTATTTCGGTAAGATGGGCAGACTGTGAGTGTGGTTGGAGCATTGAACTCAAGAAAGCAACAAGATTCTGAATCTGATTAGGAGACAAATTAACACTTGCATCAAATTGTTGTGAAGAACCAGCAATGGCAAGGTTTGCATTGAATTGTTGTGATTGATTCCTTTGATTCTTTGGCTTTCATCCAGGAGGATAGCCATGAATCTTGTAACATTTGTCAACAAGATGACCCTGTAAACCATAATGGGTGCGTAGAGGTCTTGGTTTCTGGACATTGCTATAAAGTTTTGTGAATTTTCCTTTGAGTTGGAATGCATAAAGATTCAGATTGGATACTATCCTTTGCCTTTGAGATTCATCAGACTCAAGCATATGATACATATCTGATAGAGAAGGACGAGGTTTCATATTGATAATTTTTCCTCTGATGTTTGAGAAATCATCATTAAGTCCCATGAGAAATTGGATAACACTAGTTGTCTCTAAGTCATCAAGAAGCCGCATAACTTGAGAACAACGACAACCTCCATTCTCCATAAGATTCTTTGTGCAAGAAAATTGCTCCCATAGAGTGACCTTCTTAGTGTAATAGTCAGAGAGAGAGACATGGATCCTTGACGCATATATGAGATTTCGTGGTCGATGTTGTAAATTTGAGGTAGATTTCTTTTATGATAACACTTGAAGAGATTATCCCAAATTCCTGCATCATCTGATATATAGAGAATACTGGCATAAATCTGCTTTGAGACAACATTAAGAATCCAAGCATTCACCATACTATTGCATCTTACCCAAATTTTCTGTAAAGAAACAAATTATGGAGATCTAGGTAAAGATCCATCAACGAAGCTGATTTTGTTCTTAGCTTCAAAACTTATTTTCATTGTGACAACCCAAGAGTTATATTTATCACCAATTAGAATTTCATAGACAATATCCATTCCCGGATGATCTCCATAATGAAGATAGAAAGGATTGTGATGATTTTTAATAGATTCATAACCATAAATGTGAAAATTTGAAGGAATCGAAGATCCTGTTGATTTTGAATTCATTTTCGTTCATGATTTGCAGATTTTCATCATCTGATTCATGAGATTGATTATTGTTGGCACCATTCCTGAGCTTGGGTCCAATCTTGACCATGATTTGAGAAGAAAGCTAATCACTACAAGCTGAAGTGGAAACGAGCTGAAGAATTTCAAGAAACGAAGATTTTCTCGGGAAAATTTTGTTTGGAAAAGAGAAAACGCAATTGCGGAAGAGAGTTACAAAAATGAGAGAATCTTCGTATGATACCATATTATAGTTTGAATGTATTGTAAAGATTCTCATTAACCTCAAAGTGATTATTTACAGAAATATATATATAAGTTGCTATGAGCTAACAAAAAGTGTAACTAACTTACTAATAACAAAGTAAACATAGTATAACAAACTGTTAACTACACTCTGATATGCAGCCATCAATTTGGCTTGCTAGGACTTTTGGGTTTGTGAGGCCATGTTTTTTCTCACTTCAGGGTTACTACTTTTTATTTTATATGGTTTTCTCTTTAGTGTTCTTTCGGTCTTGCTACTTTATCTTGGGATTTTTCAAGATCATACTTTATCTTCTATGATGAACCAAGTAGGCAACGTGATAATTTTCTCATCTATAATTAATCACGAAATTTGGTTGAGGTCCTACTTATGCTTGGATTCCCTTTACAAGCATTAAGTCGTTCTCACATCGACTCTTCTCGGTTCTAGCGTTTTTGATGGATTCTTCAAACCTATATGCAAGTTTTGTTCACTCATAAGACGTTTTATTTTAGAAGTCTACAAATTCGAAACAAGGCATATAATTGTAAACCGTCTAAGAAAATGATCCATGACATCCTTTTTTTTGCTTTTAGAAAAGACTTGAAAACATTTTAGCATTGTAGTTTTAGTTTATCATAAATTTGTTGGAGTCATAATATATGGGTATTTTACTCCTAAAATCCAGACATTTGTGTGTCAAGTCTGTAATCACTGTTTTATTAGTCTATCGAAAGGGTGACTACTATATCACTATGTACAATAACTCTTCTAACAACTCCACAACTTGATTCATAGTAGGCCGTTCTCTAGTTGCTTCTTTTATACAAAGACAAGCAATCCTGAAATAGTCATCCACAGTTTTTTCACCTTCCTCACACTCAACAACCATTTCATAATACCGATTTTGCCCTTCCAACATCACAGCCCATTGAGCTAACCCAACTTCCTTCCCATCCACAACCACCGGCCAATTCGGTCGTCTCTTCGTTGCCATTTCCAACATTAATACTCCAAAACTATACACATCCGCCTTCACTGTCGCCGCCGTGTTCCCTTCCCAATACTCCGGCGGCATATACCCCATAGTGCCAGCTACTTGCGTGGACACATGCGACCTCGACGCGTCAATCCTACGAGCTAATCCGAAATCAGCTATGTGAGCTACGAATTCTGAATCTAATAATACGTTACTTGATTTGATATCTCTGTGTATAATTGGTTTCATAAGCCCGTGAAGATAAGCTAAACCTTTAGCTACTCCATGTGCAATTCTCACTCGAATCGACCAAGACAGAGGATGATTATTCTCGTTCTCGTGTAACCAATAATCCAGACTTCCTTTCTCTAAGAACTCGTAGATTAACACTCGATCTTGACCTGAACTGCAATATCCAAGAATTCGAACGATGTTTGGATGACGAAGTCTCCCTAGGGTTTCCATCTCCGCGGCAAATTCTCGAAATCCTTGTAAAGCTTCGGGATCGAGCTTCTTCGCGGCTACTACGACGCCGTTTGAGAGCTCTGCTTTGTAAACGAAACCAAAACTTCCATCGCCTACTATTAGATCTGGAGAGAATCCTTTTGTAGCTACGGAGAGTTCCTCCATGGATATTTCACATATTGAAGGATCGAAACTTGCGCTATCGGTTCTATCATTTGAAGCAGACGACGGACCGCAGGTGTTTTGAACTCGCCGAGGATGGTCTTTGATTGCTAGGCGGCTACGACAGATGAGTAAGAGGAAGATCAGGATTAGCAAGATAAAGATGAAGCTCGCCGTGGCGGCTAGGATCGCTAGGAGTTGGTAATCCATAGATGATTTGAAGAGGTTCTATTGGCGCTGAGTATGGAGGAGACAGAGAAAGTAAGATTGTGTGAGAGAGAGAGATAGAGGAAATCCGCCATTGATGAAAAAGGTTGACTGAGTCGTAGATATGAAAAGTCAACGCTTTTAAACTGTGGAAGTGTAGGAGAGCGTATAGTACACGTCTCCTGATTCTGGTAGTAGTTTGCTATTCATGGAAAAGTCACCATTTCTCATTCGAGCTCAAACTGATGTAAATCATTATGGAATTGGAAACACTAATTTCAAACATAACTAATCATGGAGATTCTTAAAAATATTATAAAAATTATGGACGTGCTCTAAAATACCACACATTATAAACATGGTCAATCATCGATTAATTAAGGTACCAACAACTAAAATACATTTTAGTTGAAATAGGGAGCATCTTCCTTGAAATAAATGGAAATTTTTAGTAAAATAAAATGGCATTTGTGTTGAAATAGATGATATTTTGTTAATATTTTTAAAAATTTATATCATAAGTATCATAAATTATAGATTTTTGTACAAATAATATTTATTAGATGTTCTAAGATGGTAAACAAATTTTAATATCTTAGTTAAATATTTTTTTTGTTTTTTTTGAAAAAATTGACATATATAAAAGGCACATTTTTTCGGGTTTGTGCACGACATCCAAAAACGTTGGAGCGGCACTGATTATAAATTAGGTAAATTTTATTCTAGTAGAATTTTTTGGAAGTGATTACATTTAAGTGTAATTCTTGCGATGATGAAAGATATAATTTTTTTTTCCATTATACCTTTATTTTTCTATATAATTACACTATACATTTTTTTCTCCCATGACATGATTCAGATTTTGACATTTGTTTTTTTCACCTTTAATCTTTAAAACCAATTAAGTGATATATATATATATATATATATATATATATATAT
>OVBE01010811.1:0-14670 GCA_900406425.1 Iberis pinnata
CAATTAAACAAGTCAATAACCATTACAACACATAGATAAGGCATAACCATGACAAACTACACAACCACAAATTGAACCTAATTCTTCAACAACATAATGACCATTGCAATGACAACCACAAACCCTCCCCATGAAATTAAAATGAATTGTCGCATGATTTTCTCTTTTTCTTTTGAAACCTNTAACCTCCTTTTCAAGATTTTTTATCTCATCTTTTAGTTTAGTCACATTGATGGTTGCATTTTTGCTTCCTCTTTTCACAATTTCTTCGTTCATGACTTTACAAGTCTCTGTAAGCTGCTTGATTTCTTCTCTTTGAAAACGAATCTGGTCTCAGGCTTCCAAAAGACTTACCTTCTACCACCCATGTGCTTCTCCTCATCCGCCCACTTGAAGAAACCATGCTCAACACACCTATAGAATCTTCTTCCGGGGTTATCATCGATCAACGATTTAACCACTTGTGTTGGACGCATACATAACACACAAGTTGAGTTGTAGCTCTGGCTCCATGAGTTCGAATATGAGACAGCATTACTTTGCTTTATGTGCACTGAAGACATAAGAAAAAGAGACAATGAAGAAGATAGGAGAAAAAACTTACATAATGAAGAACAAAACTAAGGATTTTACTTTAAAAGGGGATACACGATACTTACTAAGGGTAAAAAGAGTAATTTCATAAACTATAATTAACCACATGTTTAATATTAACCAGGGTTTTAACGATTTGGTTAACCTGTGTTAGCTTCGTTAAACGTGGTGTAGTAAATTTGCGATTTTTGAAAGTTTAGGTATTAAAGGAACAATATCTAATAGTATGTGTATTAAATAGTAGCCAAATATGTTCATGTATTTTTCTGGCAAAATTCAATAGTTGAGGTATTTTTCATGACTTTTCCCTATCCAAAATCATATGTATCTTTTTTAGTAACAAGAAATTATGTTAAGTGATAATAATTAATTACTGGATTATAAACATATACCCACTTAAAACCCACAAAATATATGTTTTGTACAAATGACCTTTTTTTAAAACTAAAGATTCGTTAACCTGAGAAAATCTGTACCCATTATAACATCACTACTTTTCTAAATTAGCTTCGAGTCATGTCCTTTTTGCATATTTCGAGTCACGCCCTTTCGCATATAAAAATCGTAGATGTAAGTGATTTTTTGTTTTGGTGATAGACTTAATTAAGATGCAATTTAGGAGTGCAATGCTACTCAGCAGGTTGAAATAGGGAAACTTTTTGAAATGTTACAACATGGATAAATACAAATTGACTGAAGAGAAATATCTTGATGATGAGTTGGAGGAACGAATATCTTTGTATTCAAACTTAAGGTAGTAATCGTTTATTAATAAGATTTAATAAATTAATCATTTTTAATACAAATTTAATTGCATTTGATAAAATATTTGGTTAAAATTAGGATTTGACACCAATAAATATGTGTTAATATTTATAAATGACTATTAATTTATGAAAAATTTCATTTATCACTATAATATTATATATTATTATTAATATATTTAATTTTTTTACTGTGATCCCAATAAAAATTATTTTTTGATCCGCCACTGTATCAGGATGTTGGTACTGTTGAAAACTAGGTGATATCAAGAATCAATGTTAAAAGTATCGAAATAACGTATCTACATTTTTTTGGGAGAGACAATTCTACAAGGACTCAAGAAGACATGTGTGGATGAGAAAACTTGATTTATACCCAAACGCTAGAAGAGTAACAAATATTCTGACTAAAGGTATGTAAAAGGAAATAGTGTGTCGGATTACTTGAGCGATAACTCAGGAAAAGAGTTTGACAATTGATGTTGATGTTGATCTCTTCACTAAAAAATTCACGAGCTAGTGAGAGATTGCAAATAATAAAATTTAGGTAAAATTTATGGTGTTCAATTTAAGAGTAGATTACGACGATTGAGTAACCTTTTTTGAATGTAAGTCTTGTAAAACATCAACTTATTGCAATCTAGTAAATACCTTTAACTTGAATTGATGTGTTACAAATTGATTGTATTCTCTATAATTACATTTAAGTGATTATAGCACATAAAAAGAGATTTATATACGGGATGCAAATAAATATATATATATATATATATATATATATATATTGTTATACCATGAAAATTTATAATCTTTGCCCATAATCTCTTTTAGTATTCAGAATCAGCCGTTAATAATATTTAATTAAAACATAAATCGTTTATTCTAAAATATTCAAATTAGTGATCTTGAACAAATTTTGAAGTCATTGAACCAACACACAAAAGTTCCTTAGTAACTCGATGCATTAAGAGTGGAAGTTGTCGAAGTAACTATGTGACAGTATAACACCTTTAACTTTTTGGTTCTAGTACCAGTTTAAACTATAAGTGAATGGATTTATATTGTTTTCCAAAGTCAATGTATATATCGCCGACTTATCCAACACAAGTGATGATGCCTCGGCGAAGTTGTTAAATTTTTTTACAATAATTGAATCATATCATTCCAAATTTAAATAATTTGTTAAGGATTGTTGTTACTTGTTACACATGAAATGATACTCTGTATCCAAGACTCTAGATATAACAAAACAGTCATACTAATTTTCTACATAAAATAATAAAGATTTTTTCGTTTTACATTAAAATTAAAATCCTCGTCGTTGACCTTGTAACGAAATGTATTTAATGGGCTTTAAATAAAAAGAAACTAGGCCAAATTAAAAAGAAGGCCCAGATTGAAGGAGATATTTTCAGAGCGCCACGTGTCTGTATCTTACACACGAAGAGACAGAGGCGTTGAGTCAGGTCGAGAGACTCGTGGTGGGGTCCGAATAAACCGTTAAGCTGCTACTTAAATGACAATATTAGCCCCACATGCAGCGTTTGATAAGCGTAAAGTTGAGAAGGGTAAAATCGTAAACGCAAGAATATGCGGAGAATTTGACGATTTATTCTCTAATAAATTTTAAAATTTATGATTATGGCCCTTGTCTTTCTTATTCGCATCGTGCCACCCATTTCCAGAGAGGACACAGCCTTTTTCATCCCTTTTGTTTTCTCTCTATACATTATCGATTTTAAAAATCATTCTATATTCTTTGATTTGGTTCTGATTCAACCTTCTGAATTTGTTCATTCTCTCTCAAACTAGTGATTAAGGATTTTGGTTTTGTTCGTGAATTTATTGATTTAGAAACATTCTTTTGTTAACTGAGATTCGGAGAGTTATTTAGTTTGTAATTTCCGGGAGAGAAGTCGCCGGAGATCTTCGGAAGAGTATTCTGAGGTTATCGTCGCCAAAGAGGCGAGTTTCGAATTTAGAAGGTGGTTGGCATTTTGGTAAATTAGTTGGATAATCAGTGGATCTGATTAAGATGTGGTGGATGATGGGAGAAGCTGGTGGACATTACTGTTCTAAGAAGACTGATGATATCTGTGGTGGTGTTTGTAGTCAGGTTTGTTCTCGGATCTGCTTCTTCTTCTTCTTTCTTTCTAACATTTCTGTGGAGAAAACGAGATCTTACTTCTCTTTCTTGGAAACTGTGATCTTCATAAGTTGAATCATGTTTTTGATTATGCACATGGACTCACATTTGATGATGTATCACTATTAAACGATTCGTTAGATTCCTCAATTCTTTAGCTAACTTGGATCTGAGAAATAAGAAACAGATATCCATGGAGATCCCTCTCTCTCTTTCTCTGCTCTGCATCTGTTATATTATTGTTCTTATGTTTATTTCTCTGTATTGCAGGAATCTGGTAGATTCTTCAGCTTTTCTAGACTTTGTTGTGCTCTTCGTGGTGTAGATATGAAGACTTATATCTTCTTATTAGTGATTGTTCCAACATGTGTACTCGCTGGTTACATCCATGGACAGAAGATTTCTTACTTTCTCAGGCCATTATGGGAATCACCACCTAAACCATTTCATGACATTCCTCATTACTACCACGAGAATGCTTCAATGGAAACTCTTTGTAAACTCCATGGTTGGGGTGTGAGAGAATACCCTAGACGAGTTTATGATGCAGTTCTGTTCAGTAACGAGCTTGACATCCTCGCAGTTCGTTGGCAAGAATTGTATCCTTACATCACTCAGTTCGTCCTCCTTGAATCAAACTCAACCTTCACTGGTTTGCCAAAGCCTCTTGTGTTTGCTAAGCACAGAGATGAGTTCAAGTTTATTGAATCACGCTTGACTTACGGTAGTCTTGGTGGTAGATTTATCAAAGGACAGAATCCGTTTTATGAAGAGGCGTATCAGAGGGTAGCTCTAGATCAGCTTCTGAGAATAGCTGGGATTACTGATGATGACTTGTTGCTAATGTCTGATGTTGATGAAATTCCAAGTAGACATACTATAAACTTGTTGAGATGGTGTGATGAGATCCCTAGCATACTTCATTTGCGGCTCAAGAACTATCTTTACTCGTTTGAATTCCCTGTTGATAACAAAAGCTGGAGAGCTTCCATCCATAGATATGAAACGGGTAAAACACGGTATGCTCATTATCGCCAGTCTGATGAAATCTTAGCAGATGCAGGATGGCATTGTAGCTTTTGCTTTAGACGAATCAGTGAGTTTATATTCAAGATGAAAGCTTATAGTCATAATGATAGAGTGAGGTTTAGTCATTTCTTGAATCCTAAAAGAGTTCAAAAAGTTATATGCAAAGGATCTGATCTTTTCGATATGCTACCAGAAGAGTATACTTTCAAGGAGATAATAGGGAAGATGGGTCCAATCCCGCATTCTTTCTCAGCTGTCCATCTTCCTTTGTATCTCCTGGAAAATGCGGAGAAGTACAGATTCCTCTTACCGGGAAATTGTATAAGAGAAAGCGAATGATTGATTGAGTCGTCACCACAGAGTCTAACTTCTCGTTCATCGTAAGACACCTCTACATTGAGAGGAAACAAAGTTTGGCTTGAATCTTCCTCTGACTAATAACAATTACACAAAGGATAAAGAATCTCTGGCTTTTGTCTGAGGCGCATATTGGTGTTGGTGAATCAGCCAATTGAGCAGGATTATTAGAGAGTGAAGATTTTTTCTGTATATAAATAGGTCTCTGTGTGTTCTTCAGCATTCTGATTTCGCAGTGGCCTATGTGTTCTCCATCTGATTATAAAACATGAGTGTGTGTTTTCCCCTTTTGGGAAGTTTTGCATTAAGACATTCTTTTTATTCTTTTGTACATTTCTCTCGATTCTTTGGTGTTTGATATGTGGACAAGGATTGGTGTTTTGCATATGTTTACCATTAAAAGAATTTGTTCTTAAAAATAAGCTTTTGTTGCTTCTATCGAATTCAGATTTTGTTTGTGAAGCTTAAAATGAGAAACTTGCAAGTAATTGTTAAATCATTCGTACATAGATTTGGATTAGAAGGTATTTCTCTTAGTGATCGTTTAGTTTGAAGAATGCTTGTTTAAACACAACAGAAGAAGAAAAGAACAAAACAGTCTCTTGTCTTCAAAATTCAGAAGGCACATTAATTGTAACAAGTCTTGCTGTTTCTTGAGCAAAAGACCAAACAAAAACAAGAATAAAGAATCCATTAGGTTTTCAAAAGGAGAGATGAAATTTTCTTTTATTAAATATTATTACTGATCTTCTCTACTCTTGTCTTCTTCAAAATCTCATTCCACATCCAATTCTTAATTTCCTTCTTTTACCACCCATCCCTTGACGACGATGACCTGTGATCATTAAGAGGGTTTCAAGTTTGGATCTTTATACTAAAGTCAGTATCATTTCAAAGTTTCTAGATCCTTTACAAGATTATATATTGGATTTAATATCGTAAGTCTGTTCTGTGTAATGTCATTGAACCAGATGTTAAAGACTAACCTGTCGAAGTTCCTGTTGCTGAAGAATCCACGTTCTTTGCTTCCTTGAAAGTTTCTTCGATCATCTACTGGTCTTGGCCAAGTATCACCTGTGCCACGAGATCTAGGTCTTTCCATGGATTCAACACTCCTAGATTCTTCAACTGATCCATCCCGGGAATGAGGTCTCTCCGAATAGTTATTGTTTCTGCCTGCACTGGATCCAGGCCTATCAAATGTTTTTGGCCTGAACCTGACTTTGTCGTCCAACTCACGGATTAGTAACTCTAGCCCTTTCTCTTTCTGGCTGATAAGATCCTGGATTTCATGATGATTGCTGTTGGATTCTTCCTTACTCTCCGGTATGACAACTAGTTTCTTCTGTAGTTCTTTGATCTCTTCCTTCAACATTCTCTCTCCTTCCGTTTCAGCCCTGGAATAATTTTGTTTCACAAGATAGATTTTAAATGAGACTAATAGCTAAGTGGAAAATGATCTAGAAAGTCACCAACATAATCACAAAGAAAAATTTTCACATACCAACACAAGGCTGACAAACAGAAAAATCAAATAGTAGAAACAAAACTGACAAATATTAGAGCATGCATTACTAAAAAGACGAAAGTTCAGATTATACATGTTGAAAAGAAACAGACAAGAGTTATCTTACAAGTTGGCTTATTCAATTGCAGCAATTATATATATTATTCAATTGCAGCAATTATATATATATACATATCCAGAGAGACTGTATAAAAGAATTATGAACAATTACCATATAAAAGAGTTAAGCCTAGAGAACAAAATTTGCCAAAAACATGGCATGGGCACTACACATATTCGCTATTTCAAATGATGTGACAAAAAAAACGAAACCTTTTTGTGCCTACCAATGCATAAACGGACATACATTAAACATGTTATCAAAAGAAAACCATGAATACATTCTAGTCTAGAAGTTAAGTAGATAAGATAAGTCATTCAATTAGTTTGTAATACATTTTTCTATCCTCTAAAGATTCACCAGTTGATATCCCTTCAAAATTCTAACTTTCTGGTTTAGTACGTTCAAAATAGTGCAACAGCATAAAATTGAAGTGAATCCAAAAATCCTCAGGGAAAATAAATTAAATTCTAGATGAATATAGACCTGTCAACCCTGCGATGCTCAAGTTCAGAATCAATCTTGCGCCAATCTTTCCCTTGCTCCTCCAGCAATACTTCCCTAGGTTTTGCATCACCAAAAGGATTCACCTTTGGTCTCGGCTTCACCACATTCTCTACATTGTTCGATGTTAAACTCTCAGACCTATTAGATTGAGCACTTGATGGCCTGCTTGATTGTGCGCTCGATGGTCTGCTTGATTGGGAGCTTCCCTTCTTGGCTTCGATCTCTGAGTCAAGTTTCTTCCAGTCCAATCCTTTATCTGCCAAAACTTGCTCTCTCGGTCTAGCTGCTCCAAATGGACTCGGCTTACTCGTCTTAGCAACATTTGAAGTTTCACTCAGTCCTGTATCAACAACCTTTCGTGGTTCCAAAACAAGACGACGACGCTCTTCCTGAACACCACCAGAAGAGACTCCTCTTGCCCACCGGTCAGGCTCTGGTCCGGAGTCACGGTAACCAGATCCAAATGTAGATGATTTTGTGAGAGACGACTGGCTTTTACCTGCTCCCCAATTATCAACCCCATCGGATTTAGAGAATCCACCTCCACCACCACCATAACTGCCACCATCACCACCACCACTTCCGCCACCAAAACTACCACCATAACGACTTTGACGTCCTTGATCGAACGATGGTAATGATTTCTTTGCTTTTCCCCAATCATCAACCTCATCAGCTCTAGAGGGTTGTGGGAAATCGGACAACCTAGAAGATCTCTGATCATCATCGAATCCACCATAACCTCTCCTACCACCACCACCACCACCACCACCGCCCCATGACCCATCAGAATCATTACGATCTCGCCCAGTAGACCTTCCACCGTAAGAAGAGAATCCTCCACCGAGACGGCCAGGTTGCATTTCTTCCTCAGAGCGTTGCCTTGGACCAGTAGGAAGCTGAATCATCTGTTCCCTTGGACCAGTAGGTGCAGCGTAGCTTCCCATCGTGAACTCTCCCAAAGTCATCTTATTATTCTTCTTCTTAGACTTGGCAGTTGCAGCCTCTTTCAAACTCGGGAAACTCTGCGCATCTGCCGCCGTGACCGTAGCTTCAGCAGCCTGTTCTTCATCGGCACGCTCCGCCTCATCGGCCCACGCACCGATTCCACCCCAAGGTTTCGACATCAGAGATTTCAATTGATCAAATCCTAAATCGGAGATTACCCAGATCTAAAAATCGGATTACTCCGAGTGATAGATCGATAGAGAAATACTGCCCAAAAGCGAATCAATCTCAGATTCTCTCGTTGTCGCTCTTTTTCGCCTAAAATGTGAAATTAAAAAAAAATAAAATAATCCTTTTGAAGCTGTTTACGGAGGAGCAATGGACGGAGAAAGAGAAAGTGGAAAACGCGCTAGATAGAAGCGTGTAGTACACGAACCAATCAGTAACGACAAAGGTAATGGCTTGAACGTCGTGGTCCACGCGACGTGTAACCAAATGATGGTTAACTTGAGCCGGAAACGAATGGTCACGAGTCATTATTTAATAAATAAAAAAGCAAACTTTATTCTTCTTTTGCCCACCAACTTTATGATTATGTGACATCTTTTATGTGCTCATAACTTTACAAATTTGCTTTCTCCAAATCCAAAACAAACTTTCATCAGTCTCTTGAAATTTCATGTTTTAGTTGATTGAAATTACAATTCAAAAAGATCTTGGGGTTGTACTACACATTCACCGTTTTTTTCTCTTTACATAGACCTAACCAATGCCTTCACAGCATCAAAAACAAAATGGATTCTCTTTTTCTTGTCTGAGTTTTTCATATCCAAAATGAAGAAAAACATCAGAGTACCTTAATTTATCAGATCTTTTTCTGAGATCTTAGATAATTCATAACAGGACCCATAGCACTTCCTCGCAGTGCTTTGTAAGACCATGAGCCTCCTCCACTTGAACTCCCTTTCTTGTTCCAACCATTGTTGGCTTGAGAGAGTTCTGCCTTTTTTGCACTTAAAGCTTCACTTACTTCTTCCCAAGGATTCACTTTTCCATTTTCTGCAATTTACATAGGGTTAATAAGCTTCCATAATATCGCGCCAGGATTGTTGGAAATGTACCTTTTACAGAGGTTTGCAGACCGTTGTCTGTGCTCTGTTTCAGATTTGTAGCTGTTTGCTTAGGCTTAGGCGGTGCTGACTTGACGACTTCCGCAGCTTCTGAGCTGCTAGTTTTGACGCAGCGAACATCAAGCAGAGCAGAAAATTCTATCTGCAGAAGCAAAGTCTTTTCTTATATACGAATTGTGAGGCTTATCAAGCAAATAATTACAAGAACAACTTCCGTGTTCTTATTTATTTATATATTATAATGACATAAACCATGGAGTATACCTCCAAGGATCCGTCTTCCTTATAAAGAGATGTATCGGTTTGCATTGCAGAGTCGTCATCGTCCTCTTCTGTCTTCTTCTCAATTGGATATTCTTGAACAGGCATCAAAGTCACATTCTTGGATTCTGGATCATATGAGCTTATCTTTCCAACCTACAAGGATAAAGACATGTACATGTTTTACGTTCCTTAAAGCCAAAAAGTAGATTGATAGATTAACTCATAAGGAGAGTCAGAAACTTTACTCGAAAGGAGGAAACTTCGGGCGTCCAAGATGATGTTAGTTCAATGAGGCGGTATGCTATAACATCCCCTGTCTGAAACATCAACACATCAGAAACGAGGAGCATAAAACTTCACGGATCTTTAAACTGTAGATATTAAATTCTATAAGCAAACCTTTACTGAGCCAGTGTAAGCCACGAGCTTTTCATAGTCGATCTGACCCTTGGCAGGTGTCTCTACTTCGGCTGCTTGTTCCTGATAATTATCTTCATTGAAATTCTGATCATATCGTTTGGAAAATCCTGCCTTCTCTGTGCCCCATTTTTGGCCTTTCTTCTTCGTCATCTTTCCACTCCACAAGAAATTTTCCTAAAAATATGAAATTATGAAGTCATGAGAATTACAGATTCAAATCCAGCAACAAGCTTTAAGGATACAAAGACAGAGGTAAAAGTCATACTGTAGGAGGTTCACTTTCTGGGGAATCTTGATCTGTTCCAGCTGAAAAGTATTCACATAAGGGAAGTTGTTAGGAGTTTACAAACATACAAAAGCTATGCAAAGAGAAATTTGCATAAGATTTTACCGAGCGCCTTGAAGCGAATATGGCCTGGCCTCACTTCCACAGGAACCACTTCATCTCTGTCACCATTACCATCTTCATCTGGCTGTTGATTTTCAAGAGTTTCACAGTGATTTTCCTCTGTTACTTGGTAATCTATAGTGATAGCTGGCTTTTGGCTAGGTGCTACGACCAACTGCTTCTGTTGAAGCTGCAAATGATATAACAAGAAAGAAGATATCAGTGTTGAAATGCAAGCTGTACATCAATAAATCACAAAACAGATACATCAATCTTGTCATGTTAAATTTTGAAATATTTGAAAAAAGAACCTCTTCCTTTTCTAGTTTTGTCTTTTCTCGCAACCACTGCCGCTTAGCTTTCTTACGCCGAGCACTTCTGCTAGGTGTCTAGTATACATATATAAAGAAGAGTTAGTGTTACATTCTTTGTTGCAAGAAGAATCATTTAGGAAGATAAAGCATATGAGCAAAATCCTGCATCGACACTATTCATTATTTCATTCTTTAAAGGAAAAGAAACAAAAAAGATTGTCCCTTCTAGTTCCTCGAGACAATGAAGTGAACTCGAACCTTTTTAGTTTCAGCAGAAATGTGGCATGGTTCATTAGGCTCTTCGCTCTCTTCTTGGTGCGAGGAGCTGAAACTCGAAAGTAAGGCAATGGAAGAAACAACCAGTGAGAGACAACTCAGCAGTTGTTAGCAAGTTTGGACACAGAAAACATACACCTACCTCACTGAGTTGGTCATAGACTTGGCATTAGCATCATTCTGTTCGTCGTTTTCATTTTTCTGTAAATCTTGTTTTTTTCTCTTCTTGACACCCTTGCTTTTGCTTGCAAGGGCTGTGTTTTCTCTTTCGACAGGAATTTCTTCAGTAGTAGCTAACTTACACTTCTTCCTTCTACATCATCATCAAACTTGAATATCAGCAAATACACATAAAGGTGAGTAAAGAATCATTCTGTTCGACATTCTTACTTGGAGCTAAGGCTTTTGCTAGAAGCTTTACGTTTCTTTGAACTCTTCTTCTCCTGAACAACTTCTTCAGGCTTATCTTCCTCCGAGTCACTCTCATATCCTCCAGTTTCCTTCTGAAGTTCCTCATTAGCAAGAACCAGTTGACCAGGATCCTCATCCTCAATCCCATCCTCATCCTCAATCGGAGGATAAACATCCTCCCAAGTGTCTTCCTCGAGAAGCTCCAACGAAAAATCCTTCTTCTTCTTAACACTACGAAATAAAACCAAACTTTCAACACTAGCAACAGACAGAGCCCAAGTGCCTTGCAAATCATAATGTGAAAAAAAAGAAGATGAATAAGCAAATGATGGAATTAACCTAACGATATCATTATCCTTTAGTATAGAGGTAGACTCGAATGGCGGCAAAACGAACCCATCCATCTGAAAGCAAAGAAAGATTTTCTACAATATTAAACCCGAAATGAAAGAAAGAGCAGACAAATCAGTAAATGTAACCACATATGGAGTCAACATTGGCCATAAGATTTTTCTGAAATTAGGGCTAAAAAAGAAGTAGGCGTACAGATAAGGTGAGGCCATTAGGACAAGCTGTAAAGAGGCAGAATGTGCAAGTGATATGATATGAAAACTCTGAAATAGTTCGCCGAAAATTAGGATCCAGAAGAACCCAGCTCCGCTTTAGACCTTGCTTCTTCTGGGACTTTCTCAGAATCTGTTCATCCTTAAACACCAGACGAATCCTCACCTTCTCTTCCGCCATCGTAGAAGAACTTCAGAAAAGAACGTTTTGAGCTTTCGGAATCCTTAAACCCCGTGAGACTTCGAAGACGGAGAAGAAGAAGAAGGATAAAGCGAGACGCTTAAAGCCAAACCTAACACTCTACTTCACCTAGAGGTTTGAGTCAAATATTAATGGACATTAACGAAAGAAATGAACGGCCCAATAAAACAGTGGCCCATATTTGCTCCCCTGTGGCTTGCCCGGAGCTCAAGAAACGATTTCCTTTTTCCTTTTGATCGTCTTCGTTTCTCACTTAAGTTACTTCTTCTTCTGATTTTTCTTTGTCTCGAATTAATTTCGTTTCTCCAGTAAGGTATGATTTCAGATCCTTAATCGAGCTCTAGTATCGTTGATATAGCTTGCAAATGAATATAAAGGTTTAGAGTTTATACAGCCACGTATCTATGTCCTGCTAGATCTGATTCGATGTTTTAAGAAAAAAACTGTTCAATTGACGAATAATATGCTAAAGAAGCTTTAATTTTGATATAGCGTCTCTGATATTCGAGCGGATACTTATATTTTTCCGGGGTTTCAATGAATAGGGTTTGAAAATGAAGCTTGATACTAGTGGGTTCGAGACCTCAACGCCTATGATTGGCTTTGGCTCGAGCAGCGATTTGCTTGATGGGTTCTCTTCTGTGCCTTCTTTTGATCTACCCCGCACAACAGATGTGAGTTTGGTTTCGTGATTCGAAGCAGCATTTGTGACTTTTCAATGTTCCTGTTATATGACTGCAAACTGGTTTTTGTGTGGGGTTTCAGTTTGATGGGTTTCAGAAAGAAGCTGTACAGATGGTGAAGCCTGCGAAAGGAACAACCACACTCGCATTTATCTTTAAAGAAGGTGTTATGGTTGCTGCTGATTCTCGGGCAAGCATGGGAGGATATATCTGTACGTTCTCTTTTTCATTTTACTCTTGGTTTCTATGCTATATTATGTGAACTCTCCTAGTAGTTCCACGAAGATAATGCATCCTGTTGATATCGTTTGATTGTGGTTGAAACACGGTTAGGGTGGAGATTAACTTAGCTTGTTGGTCTAGTTTATATTCTACTTTCTATTGAAAAATGATTGTGAACTAGTCCAGTAGAGGAAAGAAAGTGTTTGTGTGATTGTTGCTGATGTTTTTTATTGGTTTCCCCTGTTCAGCCTCACAATCTGTGAAGAAAATTATTGAAATCAATCCTTATATGCTCGGTACAATGGCTGGAGGTGCTGCTGACTGCCAGTTCTGGCATAGAAATCTTGGAATTAAGGTATCTAACTCGAATTGTTTTTGCTTTCTGAACTGGTACTTGGATCTGTGATAATTTATTAGCCTTGTTCAAAGCAAGATTTAACTCATATGATCTGACTATATTGAAGAAAGGGTATTGCTGTGTGACCCAAATCATATGAGTCTCTTTTAGGTTACATACATTCCTTTTCTGCTGCGCTGTTGGTGGCTTTAGCATGGTTGTTTTGTAAACCAAACATATCCTTCGCAATAATGCTCAACTGGGAGTAATGAAAAACCTAGACTGATAACCTATACAACCTCTTTAATGTTAAATTCCGAGGGATAAGAAATGGTGAATGTGAAGTGCTACTGATTCTCTTCATTTAAGTGGATCAATCAAGTTCATATGTCCAAAGTCTGGGGGGTTGTGCACTTGTGCATGCAGAAGTTTTTCAACTTAGTACCAAGTTTGCCATAGTTGAAACTATGACTGATCTCTTTATTATTTGTCTATCCAAGTGCCGTCTACATGAGCTGGCAAACAAGAGGAGAATCTCAGTTTCTGGAGCTTCAAAACTTCTAGCAAACATGCTCTATTCGTATCGTGGAATGGGACTTTCTGTAGGAACAATGATTGCTGGATGGGATGAAACTGTCAGTAAAACCAAATTCATATCATCAACACTTTTCATTTCTTCTAATTTAAATGGAAACTTTGAGATGCTAAATCCTTATTTCGTGTATATAGGGTCCTGGATTATACTATGTTGACAACGAAGGAGGACGGCTCAAGGGAGACAGATTTTCAGTTGGTTCTGGTTCACCATACGCTTACGGTGTACTTGACAGCGGGTAAATCATTATCTTTATCTCTTTTTTCCTAATCCCAGAATATAAAACCATAATATAATGATGTTATTTAAATAATCAGTTAATGCTTAAGATGGTTGCTTGTATCATTAGGTACAAATTCGATATGTCAGTTGAAGAAGCTTCAGAGTTAGCAAGAAGATCAATCTACCATGCGACATTCCGTGATGGAGCCAGTGGTGGAGTCGCTAGCGGTTAGTGGTCATTACCAAATGCATTTGTGATCCAATTGTGATATCAAACTTATATTGGTGTCTTCTCATGTGATCAGTGTACCATGTTGGTCCTAAAGGATGGAAGAAATTATCAGGAGATGATGTTGGAGAGCTACACTATCACTACTATCCAGTGGTACCAGTCACTACAGAACAAGTCATGGAGGAAGCAGCTGCTGAGTAAAAAACTCTGTTATGTTTCTTATATATTACTCTTGTTTCTGTCTTTGAGTTAATGTGATTACTGAGTTTTCTCTTTGGTGTTCTATGTTAGTGATATGAAATGTTGGTCGAGATTAAACGTGAACTATTCTCTACAAAAAATCGAATTTGATGGGTTTTTGTGGTTATGGTTTAGCGACGTATATTAACGGTAACACTCTACCTGAGACAGCAGGTTCAAGTTTAGACAAAACTTTGT
>OVBE01010812.1:0-14669 GCA_900406425.1 Iberis pinnata
CAATCTACTAAAGCCAATAAGCACCCTAAACATCTAATCTCTTAGGCTAGGGTATGCGAATCTTTGAAATCACTATGTTCAGGCATTTCATTATACACCTTTTGAGTGTGGAAATGCCCAAGTTCAGATTTCAGTTGATGAGAAGGAAATCAGCATGAAGGACAGTGAAACAGAAGGGAACTAACAACAATCAACTTNAACTTAGGCATATAGGGGAAAACAACATATCAACACCAGACTACCACATCCTCAGGAACCTAAAGGAACTACTCACTGCACATGGTGGGTATGAAATCAGGAAAATAGGAAAACGAAAATACTAAGGAAAACATTATGATCAAAAGTCAAGGTATGAAGAACAGCAAGAACACTAAGCAGAAAACGTGATGAACAAAGCTAAAACCATAAGATGCAGAAGATGAAGATGATGAATACAAAGAACTCCAACCCAGAAAAACAGAGTATATGATGAAACAGAGACAAAACCCAGAAAAACAGAGCATATGATGAAACAGTGACAAAACCAAGAAATAATGATCAAGGCAAAAACGTGATTAAAGATGGAAAACAGAAGAACAGTAAGCACCAGAAAGATCACAGCCCTAAACTAAGAAAGGAAATGAAGAAATCAGAAGCTAAACAAGATTTTTATAAGAAATCAGAGTTTTAACACCAAGAACATCATAAGAACATTGAGAGAAAATAAACCTTAGAATCAAACCTAAAAAGGCAAAACAATAAAGCTTAGTCCTAAAAGGAGGCGGTTTTGGGTTTATATAGTATATCAGAAAAAACCCTAAAAACGCTAAAAGACAAAACGTAATGATTAGCCCTCATCTTTAAATCTGGTTTGTGCAGGAATATTCTGAAACTTCCTTTGATTGAGGTTGTGAGCTGCTCATTCCAGGTGGAAATGCTCAAGTGATCGAGCCAAAGTATGTTTATGATTGAGCCAAAATATACTTGCGATCGAGCTGTGTAAAAATGAGATCGAGGTGAAAAAGATGGCGCGATCGAGCCGTGATCGAGCCGGGCTGGAGCGATGATTGAGCCGGACTTGATATGTGATCGAGCCGGGCTTGAGCTCTGATCGAGCCGGGTGATCGGGCTGGGCTCGAGCTGTAATCGAGATGTGATCAAGCTGTGATCGAGGTGGGCTCGAGCTGTGATTGAGCCGGGTGATCGAGCTGGGCTTGAGCTCTGGTAGAGCCAGGCTTAAGCTGTGATCGAGCTGGGATCGTGCTGTTATCGAGTCGGGTGATCGAGCTGGGCTCGAGCTGTGGTCGAGATAGGCTTGAGCTGTGGTCGAGCTATGGTCGAGCCGGGCTTAAGCTATGATCGAGCTGGGCTCGAGCTGTGATCGAGCCGGGCTCGAGCTGTGATCAAGCCGGGTGATCGAGCTGTCTTGGCCTCGTCGAATCTGGCTCGGAGTTGGCTTTTCCTTCTCCTTTTCCAAAATTGTCATATTGTTCTAAGAAATCCGTAAAAATGTGAAATAACTCCAAAATACACATGTATGCAGGTGCTAATGCAAAACTTCCTAAAAATGCTAATTTACTAAAAACTTCCTAGGAATGCAACATATTGACATCTAAATGATCTTAAAATAACAGTAAATGGCTTCTAAAAACCACTAAAATGCAGAGACATCAGTTTTGCAAGCTCTCAGGATTGACGAAGATGTGGCAACTTTGTTCACCAACATGGGTCTAGGCGATTTCCCTTTCCGGCCCTATCCACTTTACACAGAGCTTGCGCGCCAATTCTTGGCCTCTTTTCGCACTGTGAGAGAGAGGATCCTAAGAATCCTCGTCAGTCTGAGACCAAAGTTCAGTTCTTTTGTCTGGGGAAGCTCTACAAGATTCCCATGGTTGAGTTTGGACCAATCTTTGGTTTCTACCGCAGAGATTACCTTTATGAGACCCCCAAGTTCTATTATCATCATGAATTTTGGGAGATAATAGCTCGCGGGCGCTATGTCTCGAAGAATGCGATGCTCACTATGATCCGCAACCCGATCATCTGTTTCATGATTAAGATTCTGAGTCACCTCTTCTATGGGAAGCAAAAGGCCGGTTTCACTCAGAACCAAGAGGTGGAGCTTCTTCATTATGCTATGAGCCGCTTCACTCTGGATTCCTAAATGACTGATCAAGATAGACACACTCACGATGCCAACATAGGTTGGTTATTTTCTCAAGTATTCGATGAGAGGAAGTTTGTTGATTTGAAGAACCCGAAGAGGATAGAGGTGATGGGTAGCTTAGTTACCCCAGTTTTTCAGTATGTTGGGATTCCACTCGAGTTTTTCTCTCTTGAGCCAACAACAAGCATAGTGGATGAGCAGTTTGTAGAAAACATGAAGAGCTTTTCTCGGTTTTGGGATTACCTTTATGAGGATTTAGATGGACAGATTTGTGAGATCCACTTTCCAAAGCCCGACTTGACCAGTATCACTTCCTTTGCCAACATCCAATTTCTACCAGGTATTAAGTCTCTCCATCACCCTCTTTCTGTAGTTCCCGATGCACCGACATCTTCAGGGCACAGACGCCTCAACCAGTAGCAAGTCCGAGCTCCAAGTCCAGATGGTGAGGTTCCTGAGGATCATGAGGAATACATTCTCCAACCGGTGAGGGATGATATAACTCAGGCGGAGCAGATTGCATGGATTATGGACTCACAGCAGCGCAACAACAACTTGATGCAGTGTATTCTCAGGACAGTTTCAGGTTTTTTCCAGCCACCGAGGCACCATAGTGATGATGAGATGGAGCACACTGAGTAGCAAGAGGTTGGAGATGGTTCGGGTCACATTTCCGATTGAGAGAGGTTGAGCTTCATTGTAGTATTTTTCTATTTCCTCAGACTCATGTTATTTGATATTTTTTTATGTTTTTGATACTTTTTCTATTTCTCCTTCTCTCTGATTTATTTTCACACCGGGACAGTGTGAAGTAAGTCTGAGGGAGGAAATATGTACTAATAAGGATCTAACATTATTTTGGGTGTTCTGTCATAAATGATGAAATTTTGTGATTTTTTCATTTTGAATTCACCGAGTCTATCGAGTCGAAGGAACTATGATCAAAGTCGATGATGATAATTAACCAAGTGTGGGTATGGTATTCGATTTCTCTAGACTACTAAGTTAGATTAATTGTTGAGATTAGGATTGGAACCCCATTACTAATTGATTTGTTTCTGAAAGTTCTGATCTCTTGAGTTATTGATGATTTGATGCTAGCTTTGCCATGAGAGGACTTAATCTGAACTTGAATTATTCTTTCTTATGGTGTTGATATACTCTAAGAATTAGGTACCTTTCTCTTCATTGTTCTGTAAAACCGACAAGTTGTGGCAGTATGATCTGGCTCCTTTCTCTCTCCCTCTTCAGAAAATAAAAGAAAATGGTTCAGAAAAAGGGTTGAAAGCATGACCTAGAAATCCGTAGTCAACCCCAGAGTCAACCCCAACGAAATGTCGGCTGCTAACAAAAAAGAAGAAAAGAAAAGTGATGAAAAGAAAAGAAAAAAACGTAGAAATTCGAAGAAATATAAAAAAGAGAAAAGCAGTAAGATAATAAAAAGAAAATAGAAGTGAGAAAGGGAGAAAAATGGCTGGGAACGTTGATCAAATAATTCCGGTCGTACCCAAAGGTCAAGTCGATCCACCTGCTCTTGGACTCAATCAACTCATTAACCAAGGAAAGGGTGGTGGTAACGGCAATCCAGCGCCACCATGCCAACAAGAAGTTAATAACAACCAAGCTCCACAGGGAAATCTCAATCCTCAGAACCCTCCGAACGTAGATGCAAGAAACTTTGTCTTGTGTGGAGATCCGGAGAGAGTTCATATACTCAATGGTCAGAACCCACCTCTAGTTGCTTCCTACAATAATCCTCAAGCCTACTATGCTAACAGGAATCCCATCCAGGGCCCTCAACCTTAGTGAAGGGAATACCAATTATGTATCCAGCATGTTCAGATGATCCGTAACCACCAATTCAGTGGTTTACCAACTGAGCATCCAATGGATCATATTGACGTTTTTGAGGACATCTGCAGCACTATCAGACTCGATGGAGTAACTAGTGATTTCATGCACTACAGTTTGTTCCGTCACTCTTTAGCTGAAAGAGCACTTCACTGGTTGAAGTCTCTACCTGCCAGATCCATAGTAACCTGGGATGATTGCAAATCCAGGTTCATAAATCAGTTCTTCACAACTACCAAGACTAATACTTTGAGGAATAAGATCTCTTCTTTTGCTCAAAACTCCGTGGAATCATTCTATGAATCTTGGGAGCAATTCAAAGAGCTGCTTCGTGATTGTCCACACCATGGTTTCTCTGATGTAAGTCTCCTCAATACCTTTTGTAGAGGAATTGAACATACGTATCAGTTGTCTTAGATACAACAAGCAATGGAGATTTTATACAGAAACCTGTTCCAGATGCTTATCGTCTGATAGAGAATCTAGCAGCTAGCAATAGCAATCACTGCCCTGAGTTTGATCGCAAAACAAAATTTCCTGTAATGGCTACTAACTCAGAACTCTTAGAGCTGAAAGGAGAATTCTCAGAGATAAAAGGACTGATCACTTAGCTTCTAAAAGGTAAAAACCAGAAACATGTTAGTGTTATAGAAGATTCAGAAGTTGATTGCTTTGTAGTTCAAGAGCAGAACACTAGTGGAGTTGAGAAGGAAGTTATTTACATCAATGCTTAAGGTCAAAGGGTGTACAACCAAGGGTATAATCAAGGCTTTAACAAGACTCATCCCAACCTATCTAGGAGAAGTACCAATGTTGCAAACCCCCAAGATCAGCACTATCCACTGCAACAAAAGCCTTTTGTGCAGAACTTTAATTCAGGTGGTTTTCAGCAAACCTCTCAGCCTGCATTTCAACAAGCTCAACATCAACAAGGTAATTCATTATAGGTGATATTTAAGCAACTTCAGGAAGGAAAACAACAATTCCAAACAATGATCCAAGGAGAAGTGAAAGATCTGAATAAAAAATTTAAAGCACTATCAACTTATGTGAAGCATTTAAATGTACAGGTTTCTCAGAAAAAGTCAAGAAACGGGTTTTCTATCCCGCGATTCCTTCAAAAGGGATCTTTAGGCTAATTATGGTGAAAGAGGAGGAGATGCATAATGGAGTTCATATTGAACCGGATTCTAAATATGTAGTTGCTGAAGCCTTAAACAAAGAGCCTATAATCTCAACAAGGAGTGAAAATCCCAAGGTTAAGGAGAAGGTGAAAGTGAAACCAAAGCAGGTAAAGAAGGAGTCTCAAGTAGCTTTGATCCCTCAAGCAATAGTTGGGGATAAAATTGAGTATAAGGTGAAAAGAAAAGGGTTCTCAAAATCCTTCTCAAAGTTTAGAGTTTTACTTACCCCAGTGTTCAAAGAGAACGGGATTGATGTTGCAAAAGATGTGATGGGTAAGATTCTGAAACTAAAGATGTCTAGATTTGGAGCTTGTTATGGAACATCGCTGGATGTTGATCCCATTCCTACTTAGAGGTAAGTACCGTCAAGCTAAATGACGTTAAACAAAGCGCTGAGTGGGAGGAAACCTACTATACTTTAGAGTCTAGTTTAGTTGTTTTTCAATTTAGAGTCAGTCTTAACTTACTTATTTTTAGTTTTGAGTCTTAAGAGTTTCAGGTTATCACTAGTAAATATTCTTCAAAGACCTTCCAGGTTATCTCTCATCTAATCTCATTACTCATCTTTTTTACTTGAATTGTTGGTTATTAGGATGGTTTCTCTCTTGATTATTGCTAATTCTGATTAGTATTGCTTAGATCATTGTTCACCATCCACCATCTTTCTTGTGTTTGGGCTTGAGTTGATTTTAGATTCATGATTGATTGGTTTTTCTCATTAAGTAACTCTTGATTCTTGCTAATTATAATTAGTAATGCTTGATCATTGCTCTTTACTTATCAATTTATTGTGTAATACTGGAATGAGTGATGTTAGCTATTCTGAATGATGCTTCTTATATATGATTCTTGCTGATTTTTTATTAGTATTGCTCGATCATAATGCCTTAATGGTTTCTCTACAACTGATTCTTGTTACTTTTTCTAAGCTATCATTGCTCAAATCATTTCTCAACAATTACTTACACTTCACTTTTAGTATATCCCTTTCCCTTGAACTCATATAGTATTATCTACTTTCACTATTACAAACTTTTCTATTGATCTCGGTTACTTCTATGCCTTATGTTGGATTTATTTTCACACCGGGACGGTGTGAAGTAAGTATGGGGGATGGTGTAAGGATACTAACCATGTTTTGATGTTTTGTCTTTTTGGTGAAAATTTTCAATTTTTTTTTTAATTTAACTAAGTCTATCGAGTCGAAGGAACCATGATCAAAATCAATTATAATAAATAACCAAGTGTGGGTACAATTTTCGCTTTCTCTAGATTACTGACTTAGATAATTTGCTGAGATTAGGATTGGAACCCCATTGCTGATTGATTTGTTTCTGAAAGTTCTGGTCTTTTGAGTTATTGATGAATTGATGCTAGCTATGCCATGATAGGACTTGTATATCTATTTAGACCATATATCTTTTAGCCATGAAGTTCATAGTCGTTTTCCCATGTGATTATATATATACCAAGGTTTTTAATGGGGTGAATCGTCATGGTTCAAAGTTTAATCATATATATGGTTAAACTCGAAGGGAAGTATTAGATTAAGCTTATCTCAAAACTTAGTAAGGTTATAGAGTGATTTTGGAAGAGTCCAGAGAATTGAAGAAAGGCTTTCTGAATTTGGCAAACATAAGGAAGGGGAACATTCACATTAAGTGTGGTCTCACTCTTCATTTGAATCGTTTGTATGATAAACTCTATTTTCACTCTTTAAATAGTTTGTATGATAAATCAAAATAGATCTAAGCAGTCTTTCTTTTCTCTTATATTTTCTCTTGTTTTCTTTATTCTTTAATTTGTGTTCTTTCTTTCAAATCTTATACTTCGATAATTTTTCACAAGTCTGAATTAAGAGGAGAGAATGTTAGAGACAGAGATTAAAAAAGTGTGATATTGTCAGTGAAAAGATTTTATTTATGTCACACCAATATTGTTATTGCAAAAGGAGAAACTAGTTTGATGCATTTGTAAACTATGCATAGTTTTTAAATAGGGTGAAAACCCAAACAATTTTTTTATAATATGGCTTAACTACGACACCACAATTTGTATATATATATTTTTTTTTATAGAAGATACCACAACTATTGAGCATATAAATTCATTTATAGTGTATTATATATAGACAGAAGTACGTGTATAAGGTGGTAAATATTTTAATTGAGAAAACACTCCTTAAAAAATAATGTTAAGTCCAGGCAATTTGATCCTATATAACAACGGGCAATAAGATATAAAAGACTATACTAATGGTATTATTTTAATTAGTATTTAACTGATAGCATTTTATTAGCTTGATTTTTTAATTAAGCTAACATGATTTTCAACGTTATGACTATGCAAAATCTCTGGAGAATATGTAACGTGGTTTTATAGATTTATATGAATGATTAAAGAATCACTCGAGGTGTATTTTAAAAAAATTTAATTGCACATTAGAGTTTTAATCGCTTTGGGGGAAGGGCGGAGGGTAAAATGATGAGAACGAATATTTGAAAAGATCGGATAAGGAGCAATCTAAGTTAATGTGAGAAATTAAAGAACTCCAAAGTTCACGGAGAAAATTTTGAATAAACAAATTTGAAGGGGGTTAGTGAAGTCAACCCTACTTTTATTATTTGTTAAAGAGAAAAACTTTTATTCAAAAAAAAGCAAATCATTTTTATATTTTAAAGTTGGATTGTACCGGAAAAACGCTAAGCATTTTTTTCTTTCAATTTTCTTTTTATCATATGACAAATTAAATCATATTAATTATGTATGAATTTTTAAAATATATTCACAACATTTTCACTATTTTTATAAAAAATTTAGATCATTCTTCAAATACATCTTGAGTAATAGTAACAACAGCAAAACAATAATAACGATAACAATAATAATAAAAATAATAAAAAAGAAATTTATAATAATAATAATAATAATAATAATAACAATAATAATAATAATAATAATAGATAAACGGTGATCAAACAAAATAATAATAATAATAATAAATTATTATTATTATTATTAGCTAATACGGTGACCAAAAAAAAATATTAGGTAATACGGTGACTAAAAAATAATAATAATAATAATAAAAAATTGGGTAAGCCTTTAATGGACTATAAGGTGCGTTTTTGAAATTTTGCTAAGGCATAATGAATAGTGTGTTATCAATCCAAGTGGGTGATCTATTGCCAATCAAGATAAGATCAGATTCATTCATTTCAAGCCAAGTGATTAAAAGGTTTTAATCTAACAATCCTAATTAACTCTCCTCAAAAAAACGGTGTAGTTGAGAGAAGAAACAGAACTTTAATGGGAATAACAAGAAGTATGATGAAACACATGAGTATTCCCAATTATCTTTGGGGAAAAGGAGTGAGACATGCAACCTATCTAATCAACAGAGTTGCAACAAGAACTTTGATGGATGAAACGCCTTATGAAGCTTTAAGAGAAAACGACCTAACGTTGAGCATATTTTGATTTTTGGGTGTGTGAGCTTTGCAAAAATCGACACACCTCATCAAAAAATCTTGATGGTTGTTCAAAGAAGGTAGTCCATCTTGGAATAGAGTCTGGATCAAAAGGACATCGACTCTATGGTCCTACAAGCAAGAAAATAATTGTAAGTCACAATGTTATTTTTGATGAAGATCAACGATGGGATTGGAGTAATGAAAATTCAAATGAGTTTAATGAACATGTTGATTTTGAGTACATGTTCAAAAATAACGAAGAACTAGAAATGATAGAGTTGAGTGATGAAGATATCAACAAATAAGATGGAGAACACGGCTCAAGTGGAACCGATTCTACAAATAGAGAAATTTTTTCAAGTGGAAACAACATACACGATGATCATGAACAAGAAGAAGAACAAGCTTCTTCTCGAGAACTTAGAACATCAACAAGGGTGAGTACAAGACCTAAATATCTTGATGATTATGTTCAATGGGCAGAAATAGAGGGAGAAAGCCTCTTAATGGTAGTGGATGAAGAACCATGGAACTTTGAAGAAGCAAAGAAAGAAAAGGTATGGGTCGATGCATGCAAAGATGAACTTGAATCAATCGAAAAAACAGAATTTGGAACTAAGTTAATGCACTAAAAGGAGTAAACCCATTGGTTTAAAGAGGAACTTCAAAATCAAGAGAAATTCTGATGGAATCATTAACAAGTATAAAACAAGATCAGTTGCAAAAGGATATGTGCAAAAACATGGTATCGATTATGAAGAAGTGTTTGCTCCGGTTGCAGGGATCGAAACCGTGAGATACCTTATGGCTATAGTAGCGGGAAAAGGTTGGGAACTTCATCACATGAATGTAAAAACAGCCTTCTTACATGGTGATCTAAAAGAAGACGTGTATATAACACAACCAAAACGCTTTATAGCTCAAGGACGCGAAGATAAAGTAAATAAACTGCATAAAGCTCTCTATGGATTGAAACAAGCACCAAGAGCTTGGAATGAGAAACTAAAAAAAATTTCTTTAAGAGAGGAGCTTCATTAAGTGTTCAAAGGAACCCTCCTTATGCCGCAAGCATGAATAAAAAATGTGATCCTCATCGCAGATTACGTAGATAATTTGCTTATCACTTCGTCAAATCCTGAGGAGATTGTCGAATTCAAAAGAAGCATGTGATGACTCTATATTTTCATGGTTTTAAAAAGTTATTTAGCATCAATTTAGAGGTCTTTAGGTGTGCATATATTGCATTTATAGTTATTTTTAGTAAGTTTGTGACTTTTAGGGATTTTTGCATTAGTATTCGCATATGCACGCATTTTGGAGATTTTTCAGGACTTTCAGGAGTTTTCAAGACGAATTGTGAGAATTCACAAAAGAGGCAAAAAATGTGGATGGAACCAATACAAAATCCGGATCGACCACGAAGTAAAACTTTGGATCTATCTAACACAAGGCACGAATCGATCCCATCCAAGGCCCTGGTCAATCCTGTCTCTCGGCCCTGGATGGATCCCACTCTCGGCCTTGGATCGATCACAGATCGATCCCACTCTCGGCCTTAGATCAATCATAGATTGATACTACTCTCGGACTTGGATCAATCATGTATCAATTCCACTCTCGGCCTTGGATCGATCACAGATAGATCCCACCCAATAGCCCTGCTGGATCCACTTCAACTTCTAACTTGACCATCCACCAAAGCCGGATCGATCCACTTTCGCCTTTTGGATCGATCCATGAAGTAGTCTTGGATCGATCCATGCATTCTTCTCAGCTCGAGCCAAACACACTCCGACCCGACCAACTCGAATCCGGAATGAACCTGACATAAGACCCAAGCCAATGATTAGTTTTTGTCTTTTGTGCGTTTTAGGGCTTTTCTCTAAACAATATATAAGCCCTAAAGTGCCTCCTTTTGTTTTTAGCTTTGATCATTTTCTGGGTTTGGTTACTGCTTCACTGTTGTTCTTACTTTATGGGTTTGAGTTCTTCCTTTTCTTTATAGTTTAACATTTGATCATCATGTTTAGCTTTGAAGTTATGATTTCTATTTTTCCTGTTTTCATACCCATGAGTAGTGAGTAGTTTCTTTAAGTTCCTGAGGATGGGGTAGACTAGGGTTGATGTACTGATCATACCTTAGCACCTAAGCTTGTTTGCGTATAGATCCCTTATGTTTCATTGTGCTAAATGCTCGTTTATTTCACGCCAATTGAAATTTGATCTTGTGTATTCCAGCACCCGAAAAGTGTTCAATAGAATGCTTGATCATGGTGATTTCAGAGATTTTGTCATCCTTACGTAACGTCTTAGATGGTTAGGATATGCATCTCAGCCTAAGGGGTTAGATGACTAGGGGGATTTTTGGTTTGAGTAGGTTGGTTCTTCATACCTTCTAGGTAGTGTACCGTTTACGGGAGTTAGGTCTGGTGATTGCTTAGGTTGATTCCATTTATCAAGAGATTCGACTTGGTTACATATGAATCTACTGTCTAGGGATAGCTCATTATTTGAGGTATGCTAAGTGGTTCGGTAGATTGGGATGGATCTCTGGTCAATTACCTTTTATCCCAGGAACTGCTTTATATTTGATTTCATCTTTACCTTCTCAGTTTTTTCCTCTGTTTTTACCTTTTACCCTTTTTAGCTTCTTATGCATTTTTGTTTCTGTCTATGCTTTTTAGTTCCCATCAAAGATTCAGCAAAGCGTCACTACTCAGCACCCTGTATCGAGGTGCCCTTCCCAAGATTAGGATCTTACTAGATACAACAAGCAATGGGAAATTCCTCAAAAAATTGTGGATGAAGGATGGGAGCTAGTAGAAAACCTTGCCCAATTTGATGGGACCTATAGTGACGACTATGACCGAACACCTCGAGGTGGTTCTACTTCTGATGATAGCAAAAAGAAGGAAATCAAAGCACTAAATGAGAAGTTAGACAGGCTTCTCCTTGGTCAACAACATCAAGTCCACTTCATCACTGATGAAGAACAACTTCAGATTCAAGCTGGAGAGGTTACCAAGGAAGATGAAATATGCCATGTGCAGAACCAAGGTGGTTACAACAAAGGGTACTTCAACTACTCCAACAACCCTGGTCTTTCTTACAGAAGAAACAACGTCGCTAACACACAGGACCAAGGTTGCCTTTCCATTCTAGATTCAAGAAAGAAATCTTGGCGAAGTACAAAAGAGTTTTTGAGAAATATATGAAGGACACTGAAATCAAAGTGCCTCTTCTTGACGCAATCACTTTGATGCCACCATACAAGAAGTTCATGAATGATGCTATCACCAAGAGAGAAAAAGATATTTAGGGAATGGTGGTTCTAAGTGAAGAATCTAGTGCGATCATCACAAGAACCTCATTCCCAAATAAGCTAGCAGATCCAAGATCATTTACCTTACCTTGTTTGCTAGGTCCCTTGTCTTTCGACAAATGCTTATGCGATATAGGAGCTTCAATAAGTCTTATGCCTATATCAGTTGCAAGGAAGTTAGGCTTCAGCAATTTCAAACCCTACAATATATCTCTGATACTTGCAGACTGATAAGTGCGAATTCCACATGGAGTTCTTGAAGATCTACCTGTAAAGGTTGGAGTTGCTGAAATCCCAACTGACTTCATGGTTTTAGACATGAGTGAGGAACCCAGAGATCCTCTGATTTTGGGCAGACCATTCTTGGCTACTGTTGGAGCTGTGTTTGATGTTCAGAAAGGAAAAATTCAGCTCAACATGGGTAAGGAGCTGAAGATGACCTTTGACATTCAAGAAGTTATGAAGAAACCTGCTGCTGAAGGAGAGATTTTCTACATGTAAGAGATGGATCAACTTGCTGATGAATCTTTGGAAGAGATTAATCAGGAAGATTACCTCTAAATCTCATTGACCAAAAATGGGGATAAAGGGCATCTACGTGGTAAAAGTCTAGGGTACGAGATAATATTGGATTCACATGTACCACTAGAGCCCGAAGAACCATTCAAAGATATTCGAGGTTCAGAGAGACAATTCTTCTCAGCTGCTGAAGAGATTGTACTCGAGGAGACACCAAGTCAAAAAACCTGTCCAAGCACAAATGAACTCTGCAATATCTGAGGACTGGTCTGAACTCAAGGCACCATCTGTGGATTTGAAACCACTTCCCAAGGGACTAAGGTACGCTTTCTTGGACCTAACTCAACATACCCAGTCATAGTAAGTGATGATGAGCTAAATTTGCTGTTAACTGAATTGAGGAAGTTTAGGAGAGCCAAAGGGTACTCATTGGATGACATTAAAGGAATATCACCTAGTCTATGCACTCATATAATCAATCTTGAAAATGAATCTTATTCTATCATTGAACCCCAAAGAAGACTAAACCCCAATTAAAAAGAAGTGGTAAAAAAAGGAAATTCTTAAATTGTTGGATGCTGGTGTTATCTACCCTATCTCAGATAGTACTTGGATATCACCAGTTCATTGTATCCTAAAAAAGGGAGGAATTACTGTGATTAAAAAAAGAAAAAGATGAACTAATACCAACCAGAACAATCACTAGACATAGGATGTGCATTGTCTACAGGAAGTTGAATGCAGCATCTAGAAATGATCATTTCCCATTACCCTTCATTGACCAAATGTTAGAACGCCTAGCCAACCATCCCTATGACTGTTTCCTTGATGGTTATAGTGGATTTTTCCAAATCCCTATTCACCCTCAAGATTAGGAAATACCACATTCACATGCCCTTACGGTACTTCTGCATATAAAAAGATACCGTTTTGCCTTTGCAATGCACCATCCACCTTTCAGAGGTGTATTACTTCCATCTACTCAGATTTAATCAACGAGATAGTTGAGGTGTTCATGGATGACTTCTCCGTGTACGAGTCTACTTTCTCCTACAGTTTGTTAAATCTGTGCAGGGTTCTCACCAGATGCGAAGAGAAAAACCTAGTTCTGAACTGGGAAAAGTGCCATTTCATGGTAAGGGAAGGAATAGTGTTGGGGGCATAAGATCTTAGAGAGGGGTATAGAGGTGGACAAAGCTAAAATAGATGTAATAATGCAGTTGCAATCGCCAAAGACAGTGATGGATATTAGAAGCTTCCTTGGTCATGCGGGTTTCTACAGAAGGTTTTTCAAGGATTTTTCAAAGATTGCTAGACCTTTAACAAGGATTTTGTGTAAGGAAGCTGAGTTTATTATGCTAGTAGGACCATGGATGATTCTCAGGCAAGTATGCCACAACAGAGAAGGAGTTGCTAGCAGTAGTCTTTGCATTTGAACAATTCAGAAGCTACTTGGTTGGTTCGAAGGTAATAGTTTATATTGATCATGCTGCATTGAGGCATATCTATGTGAAGAAGGACACCATACAGAGAGTGTTGAGATGGATTCTCTTATTGCAAGAGTTTGACATGGAGATAGTGGATAAGAAATGTATTGAAAATGGAGTGGCAGACCACTTGTCAAGAATAAGGATTGACGACTCAGTTCCAATTGATGACTCTATGCCCGAAGAACAACTCATGAGAATCCATACATGTGCATTTTTGGAAAGTGAAGTAGTGACCACAAAAGCTGGTATGCAAAATTATTTAATTACAAGGTCAATGGAACAATCCCTGAAGATTTCGACGAATATAGAAAGAGGAAGTTCTTGAGGGATGTAAATCACTACTATTGGGATGACCCTTTTCTTTGCAAAAGGGGTCCGGACGGATTATTCAGAAGGTGCATAGCATAGGATGAAGTGAAAGGAATTCTGGAACATTGTCATAGTTCTTCTTATGGAGGACACTTTGCACCATTTAAGAGTATTCATAAGATCCTGCAGGCAGGTCTATGGTTGCCGACACTGTTTAAGAACACACATGGTTTCATCTCTATGTGCAACCCATGTCAGAGAGCAGGAAACATTGGGAGAAGAATTGAGATGCCCCAGAATCCAATATTAGAACTTGAAGTGTTCGACGTTTGGGGCATTAACTTCATGGGACTATTCAACCCCCCCCCCCCCCCC
>OVBE01010813.1:0-14669 GCA_900406425.1 Iberis pinnata
TTATGGAAAAAGAATGTTAGTATTTCCTTTCAGTTTGTGGATGATCGTGTAATTGATTTTCAAGTTAATAATAATGGTATGATCTTTTATTTGTCTTGCGTTTATGGACACCCGATTCCGAGTCTAAGGCATCATCTTTGGGAGCGTTTAGAGCGCATTGCAACCACTAGAACTGGACTGGATTCTATTTGGTGATTTTAATGAAATTTTAAATCATTCGGATAAGATTGGTGGGAGAATTAGGCCGAACTATACTTTTACCTCTTTTCGTAATATAGTTGCTCATTGTCAAATAAAAGATTTACCTTTTAGAGGGAATAATATGACGTGGTCGGGAAAGAGAAAGAAAGAAACCATTCAATGTTGGTTAGATAGAGCCATGGTTAATGATGAATGGTTATCCAATTACCCAGCATCTTCGGTTGAGTTTTTGGAGAATACCGGCTCCGACCATCGCCCTTTAATCGTCAAGGTACGAAAGCATATTGAAGTAGGTCGTCCTCTGTTCCGTTTTGATAAGAGGCTCTTTGACGCTGATGGGTTTGATGCTTTTATTACTCAAACATGGCAGAACCAATCCATCTCAAATACTGGTTCAACTATTCATAATCGATTAGTTGGTCTACGACAAGAGATCTCCTTTTGGAAACGTAATAATTTTCAGAATGCTTTATTACGTATCCAACATCTCACTGAGGTCATTGATTCTGCTCTGATTGATCCCACAGTTTCTTCTGAACAATTATCACGTCTCTATCTTGGTGATAGGAACACGCGATTTTATCACGCTGCTACAAAAAATAGGGTGGCTCGAAATCGAATTATTTCTATTCGGGATTCACAGGGTGCAACTATTTTTGGTAATAAGCAAATAGGAATTGCAGCAGCTACTTTCTTTACTTCATTATTTACTAGTGCAAGAACAGCAGATAGTCCTACTCTGTTAGCGACTTTTGTTCCAAAAGTGACTGCTTATGATAACGAACATTTAATTTTAGCTGTTACAAATTCTGAAATTCGCGCTGCGTTATTTTCAATTGGTGACGATAAGGCTCTGGGGCCTAATGGGTTCCCGGCATCGTTCATTCAGCGATATTGGTCTACTTTCAAGGATCCTATCATTGCAATGGTCAAGCATTTTTTTCTCTACAGGATATATGGCACCATTTTTGAGTCATACCAATATTTTCCCTATACCCAAGATCTCCTTACCTTTGCATTTTGAAGACTTTCGCCCAATTAGACTTTGCTCGGTGCTTTACAAGGTTATTTCTAAAGTGCTGGTTGCGCGTTTGAAACCGGTTCTCCCTCGGTTGATTGAACAAGAACAGGTTGCATTTATTCCCGGACGATATATCATGAATAATGTTATCATCGCCCATGAGGTCTTTCACTCACTGAAAACGAAAACACCAGTATCCAAAACCTTTTTGACTATCAAGACTGATATTAGTAAAGCTTACGATTGTCTGGAATGGGATTTTGTTGAAGTTGTTCTAAAGGCACAAGGATTTCATTCAACTTGGATACGGTGGATCATGGGATGTATTAAATCCGTTACCTATTCCGTTCTTATCAATGGGAGTCTTTATGAACACATCATTCCACAACGCGAGTTGCGACAAGGTGATCCGCTCTCTCCATATTTATATATACTTTGTGCGAATGTGCTGAGTTTTTTTATCAAACAAGCGGCAGCGGAGGGTCTTATTCAGGGAATCCAACTAAGTGGTAATGGTCCCTCACTTACCCATTTATTATTTGCCGATGACTCCTTATTCTTTTGTCGAGCTAATCGGGCTAATTCTTATCAACTTAAAAAAATCTTTACCACCTATGAGGTGGCGTCCAGCCAGAAGATTAACTTCGACAAGTCATGTATCAGCTTTGGGCGTTTAGTTTATGATTTTCAACAATCTGCAATTCGTCAAATTCTTCAAATACCTCATGTCGGTGGTGGTGGGAAGTATTTAGGGCTACCAGAGATGTTTGGGCGTAATAAAACAAAGGCTTTTCAGGAGATTGTGAACCGATTGCATAAACGCGTCCAAGGATGGGAAAATCGATTCCTTAATCGTGGTGGCAAAGAAATTTTAATAAAAATTGTTGCTAGCTCTTTACCGGTGTATAGTATGCATTGTTTTCTACTCCCTAAACAAACATGTGATGAACTTGACCGTACCATATCCCGATTTTTGTGGGGTTCTACTTTCTCACGTCGCAAACTAAGTTGGTTAGCTTGGCGTAAGTTAACTATCTCTAAGTTCAAAGGTGGTTTAGGAATTAAGGAATTTAGTTCCTTTAACGAAGCATTGCTAGCCAATCAAACATGGAAGCTGCTCCATCGTCCTCAAAGTTTGGTTTTCAAGGTTTTACAGTCTAAATACTTTCCTTATACGTCTCTACTTCACGCCAAATCTCGTTCAGTATCTTCCTTTTGCTGGAAATCATTAATGAAAGGTCGTGAGTTGTTAATGGCTGGATTACGGCATACTATTGGTGATGGGCATCATGTTCGTGCCCGGGTTGATTCGTGGTTGCCTACGCTTCCCCCTAGGCCAGCTTGGTTTTATCCAGGTTATAATCCTCACATGAGTGTTGCAGAGTTTGTGGATATTGGACACCAACAATGGAACATTCCTAAATTGTCTCAAATGATTGTTCCTGAAGATGTACAGCTGATCACTCAACTCTATTTACCTACATCCTCAACCTCTGATTCAGTCCTTTGGGCTTATACGATGAATGGGGTTTACCAACCTCGATTCGGATACCATGTTGCCTTAGACCGAAATGTAGGGCCTGATCCCCCTTTGCCACCTCTACACCGTCATTTACCGCTCAATCACCATATTTGGAATCTTAAGCTTCCACCAAAGCTAAAGCATTTTCTTTGGAGTGTGTTGTCTGGCACCATTGCAACTAAGGTTAATTTAGATCACCGACGACTCACGATTGATTTGTTATGCCCGAGATGTTCCCAACGGAATGAATCTTCATTCCATCTGTTTTTTACTTGTCCTTTTGCATAGGCTGCATGGCGTCTATTTGATGTTCCAATGCAAGCGATGGTGGCGAATGCGTTTACTGTGTCCTCTGTCTTTCAGCAATTGATGGAGTATACTAAGTTAGTTGGTCTGACCGAGTTTCAACGGTTAACCCCTTACTGTCTAATGTGGCGGTTCTGGAAGTCATGTAATTTATTGGTCTTTCGACAAACTGCTCGTGATATTGATTTTATTAAAGGTGTAACCACTGAGGATATCTCTGAACTTCTTGGCCTCCAGTCTTCTACTAGATCATTAACATCACAAGGCGAACAGGCCATTCACTTAGTCTCCTGCAATCCTCCTTGGTCTCCACCTCCGGAAGGGCTGGTTAAGTGTAATTATGATGCTGTAAATACTTTGATTTCGGGTCTGATAGGTCTTGGCTGGATATTACGCGACAATAATGGGACTGTGCTTCATTGTGCTCATACAACTTCCTCACAACGTTCTTCTGTCGAGGAGAATGAATTCTCAAGCCTTTTGTGGGCCATTCAAATGGTATGGACCTTGGGTTATCGTCACGTCATATTTGAAGGGAATAACAAAGTGATCAATGATGTTATTTCATATTAGCTTCTACACCTGAAGCCCCAGCCATATTTACAGACTTTGAAGAATTGGGTTACGTGCTTTATGGATGCTAGATTTCAATACCAACATCGTACCGGTAATATGTGTGCTGATCTATTAGCAAAATTTGCTGCTTCAATTACTGAACCTGTGGGATTGTATAATCATTGCCCTCAATTTCTTATTAATTTCAAGTTATGACGTTTTTTTTAAAAAAAAAAAAAAAAAAAAAAAAAAATTTNCGATTCCAACTTTAGATTTCCGATTATATACAGAACTAATCTTCATAGATCAAGAAAAAACTGGATTCTTCTTCTACCTTAACAAATCATTCGAAGGTAACAATGATTTCTCTGTGATTCTGTTCGATTCAAGCCATTGAAATCAAGTTTCTAGGGTTTTGATTTTCGATTTTGATTTCGACTTTCAATTTGTAAGATGTAAAACTGTCCGATTTTGATTTTTTTCATCTTCAATATCCGATTTCAAACTTTTTCGCACTATTGTTGATCATGGTAACTTGCTGATAAGTTGATTTTCCGATTTTTTCATCTTCAAGCTTTGTTCGATTTTCTTTTTTTCATATGTTGCGTGAAAAAATGACTTATGAAGATCTTGGCATTGCTAAGGTATTCAATCTAGAGTTCAAATAGATGTTGGTTCTTTGAGTTTCTCGATTTAGAATCTAAGTCTATGTTTCTTTGAAGAGATTATCATTACTATGTTGAACCACATAATTATTGTCCAATTTTTTCTGGTTGTAGATATGATCCCTTTTCTATATTTTCTTATTGAGATTTTTCTCTTAGCTCACAAATACTTTCTTTGAACTGTTGCTTTGCTATATTTTGATCGATTACTAGTTAGCTCCCATATATATTATTCATGGGTCTCTCCTTGTTTTGCTTGTATGTTATACAACCTGGACTTTGGTTCGGGTTTGTCTGGTTATGTGATGAGTTTGATTATCTGATTGAAGTTGTTGATGCAGATTGAATTCCTAATTGATCTCGTGTTCTTCGAAAATTTTCATCTCTTGATCAAGGAAAGGATGATGATTTTGAAGATGTCACTCAAAGTATGCCAAGTGTTCAGAAATAAAAATGAGAAGATAGAGGTGGTAGCGGTAAAAGCGAGTCTAGCTTTAAGCCACCAAAGGCACCATCAGTTGCAGGACCAAAGGATACAAGGTCTACTGTGTGGGCTCACTTCACAAGAACAGAGAATAACAAAGATGAGTGAAATTGCGACAATTGTGAAAAGTTGATGAACTGTTTAACATCTTCTGGGCTTTCTAATCTGATAACACACCTCGCGAATTGCAAGCAACACAAGGCTTGGGTTGAGGAAAAGCAACATAATATTGATCAAAATGGTAGTAATGGCAGTCTACATTTGGTGAAGGTTTCTAAAGAAGTTTTCAGGGAGGCTACAAACGAGATGATGATACTTGGTGAATGACCTCTAGCTTTTGTTGAAAGCAATTCCTTAGACATTTTTGTAACAAATGCAAGTTGTATGTGCCCCATTCTCACAGAACAGCTACAAGAGACATAGTTGAGCTTTATGTGAAGAAAAAAAAAGCTCTAATGAATATTTTCAAGATTAAGAAGCATAAGCTGTCTTTCACAATAGACATTTGGGTTGCTCTTACCACAAGTACGAGTTGTATGGTCATCACAAGCCATTTCATTGATGAAGGCTGGAATTTAAGGAAGTTCATAACCTGTTTCAAGAACATCACTGATCACAAAGGGTCAACTATAAGATTTTCTTCAGGAGTGTTTGGTTGAATGGGGCATCGAGAGGATCTTCACTATCACGGTTGAAAATGCTTCATCTAATACTTCAACACTTAAGAAGTTTAAGGATGCCTTTAGGTCAGTTGCAGATGAATCATTAGTGTTAGATGGTGTGTTCATGCATACGCGATGTGCTGCTCATATTCTCAATGTAATAGTTGGGAAGGATTAACTGAGATTGATTCTAGTGTGTTTGCTTTTCGTAATGCCATCCAATATGTCATGTTTAGTACTTCACGGTTGAATTCATTTCAGTTGCGTGTTGAGAATGGTAAATTGAGTAGAGGAAGCTTACCTATGGATATAAAAACTAGGTGGAATTCCATATACCTAATGCTAACAAGAGGTATAAAGTATAAAGTAGCATTTGATAAGATGGTGGCTGAATATAAGCTTTACAATGACTACTTTCTAGAGTGTGAAAAAAGATAGGACATCAAGAATTAGACCACCTACTTCAACATATTGGGACAAGGTTGATAGATTAGTAAGTTTACTAGGACATCAAGAATTAGACCACCTACTTCAACATATTGGGACAAGGTTGATAGATTAGTAAGTTTACTTGTCATCTTTTACAATTCTACACTTGAAGTTTCTGCATCTACTTAAGTTTGTGCTTATAAGTGCTATGATGAAATAATCACTGTGGAGGTGAATCTGTCTGAATTATGCCTTAGTAATAATCCTAATTTTCGAGAGAAGGCATATGAATTGAGAGAGAATCTTCGTTAATCTGCATCATGTTCTGCAACATTACATTCAAGTAGTTTGTAATCTTCATTATTCTGCATCATAAAAAGGGCGTCTTCAGTTTATTTATTTATTTTTGCTTTATTCTCTTTTGAACATGTTTTATAGCATTTAACAAAAAGTTTAACTTCTTTTTTTTAATCTAAATTATGTAGAGTTTGGATCTACATCACACAGAAGTTTTAGAGTTTTAATTGCTTTGGAGGAGAAAATGATGGTCACTCGACAATCTTAGATGATTGGGAATGGAACGCTTTGGTCTAAATACTTAATGGCGTTTAGTCTGCATCGTGTGTGTTGTTGGTGTTTAAGTGTTTTTGCTTTAATTTGAACACTTGATGTTTGATTTTAACTTTGTTGTAGGTGTTTTAGACTAGTTATTCTGGATTTTAGCTATGGACTTTTCACTTGTAATTGCTCGGTTTTAATCACATTTTAATCGGTAGTTTTATGTTTTTTGATTGGTTATTTTCGGTTAGTTATCTGTTATTTTCAATTATTTTCTGTTTTTTTCTTTCCGGTTTTATTCTGGTTAGGTATCAGCTATTAACGGAACCAACCGAAACCAAAATCTAAAAAATAACCGATTAGATATTAAATAATTGATTGGATATTATATTACCCTAACCAGAATAACCAAAGTCGAGCAGAACCGAATCAAAACTGAATGGTCAATCAAACGCCCAACCTTAGTTAAAAGATAACAAAGTACGCTCTAGAAAAAAAAAGATGAAAACTACAGACGAAGAGAAAAATTGTTCTTGTTAGGGGTGGGCAAAAATTTGAAACTCAAAACCGAACCCGAACAAAAAAATACCCGAACCGGAACTAAAAAAAATACTCGAACGGGTTTGTTCTCTAGAAGTTTAGATACCCAAACCTGAACAGGTATTACTCGAAATTCGAAAAATCCGAATGGATACCAAAACTTATAAGTATTATATTAAATATATAGTTATGTATAAGTTTGTTATCATATATATATTAATGTATTCAAGAAAATAAATTTTCAATGTTTCTGTAATTTAGTGGAGTAATGACTTTTTTGTCTTATATATTGCGAGAACCAAAATTCGTGTCGATTTCCGTTAATTACGAAAAATTAGAGAGAACTCTAACTTTCCAGAGATCTTGGATATATGTGAGTAAACGCGGAAAGATCAGAACACGATAATAAGAGAATACGAATATGAATTAAGAACAAAAAGAGGGCAAAAGAAGTCTTATCTTGAATCTGCTTATGAGCACGTTACAACAAGTTATAAGCCTTGGCTATGTGAGCCGTTGGCAAATTCCGTAGTACGAAAACCTAAAACTAGTAAACCTAATCGAGTCGCAGCTCACTAACAAATGCGGAAAAACAATCTAAAGTCCTAAGTATTTCGGTGTGGAGAATTGAACGTGTTTGTGCCCCTTCTCTTCATATCTCTTATATAGGCTTCAATATTGTTCCATCTTCCTTTTCCTTCTTTCGTTCTTCCGCGAAAATCTTTCTTTCTTAATTGAATCTTCTGCAAAAATCTTCCATTTATGGATTTCTTTCATTTCTTCTTGGCTTGCAGGACAAGCTTCGACCGTAATTGCGCTTGGGCTCGATTCCCTCCTAGAATCGTAAGTGGACCGTTATCGTGTTTTAGGCCTCGTTGGGCCGTCTTACTGTTTAGGCGATTTTTATGGTTCTTGTCGAAAAAACAAACTTTCGCGCAACGATACGATCGGAACCTTTGTGGAAAGGTTATTTCGATCGCGTAAGTGAGAAAACATTGGCGTTTAAGTTAACCGTCATCGATTTCACGATTCTTTCGCGAGTTGCAGGAAGTCATTGTATGAAATGAATAATTTTGCGAGTTTATCGTAAAAACCCAACGGAAACTCGAAACGATACGAAACAAGAGACGATTCGTTGAAAGCGTGTATGTAATTCATCTCGCTAGTTGGCGAGATGAATTCTTTGCCCAGATTTATCTCGCTGAGTGGCGAGATGAATTTCACGCTCATATTCATCTCACCAGTTGGCGAGATGAATTTCATGCTCGGATTCATCTCGCCAGTTGGCGAGATTAACGTTTCCGATTCATCTTGCCAACTGGCGAGATGAATTCTCTGTGCAAATTAATCTCGCCAGCTGGCAAGATGATTGTATATTCGAAAACGTCTCGATTATTCGTACTTGAGCATGACTCGTGCTGCTCGTAAAAAATATTCGGGATTGAGGTATTTTTACGAGGTTGTGTATCTGTCAAAGTTTCTCGGACATTCACGTCAAGCACGCTAGTCCAATGTCGGACGTAAGCGGACCATCTTACATCCCTAAAACCTTAGTGATAGGAAAACCTCCGTGGGAAAAAACCATTCTCGACTAAAGATAAAAGAGTGCAGAGACGATCGCTTAGCGATTTTATGATTGTTGCTCAATTCTTCCGAAGCATATCGTTTGAGATCTTTCGGAAGTATCGTGGGTTTCGCTTGTGTATTCCGTTGACCAGAATTGACGCTTGGACCAACGGCATTTGAGACATTAATTTCGTCGTGACCGTTTTCGACCCCAACATATGTATTTATTTATACATTAACTTTTATAATTAATTTGAATTAATATTAAAAAATATTATATAATTTTGTACAATAATTTAAATTTCATATAATAAATAAATTCAAAAAGAAAAATAAGAAGAAATCATATTAAAACTAATTATTAAACATGATTAATACTAATTAAAAATTTAAGTTGATTCAAATCATAAATTTCTAGGCGTGACGAAGAAACCAGTGAGTGGTTTCGGCGTGGGCGAGACTTAGGGCAGTCTGACTCCCGTTCTGTATAAAGTGTCGTGAAAGATTACGTTCATGGTGCTTCCTGTATCGAGAAGGATTCTTGCGATCTTGAGGTCCCTTATGACAAGATCAATTACGAGAGGATCACAGAGAGGAGTGTCGATTCCGACAGCTTCACTTTATTTTAAAGTAATCTCGTTTTTCAGCGAATCGGAAGATGTAAAGAGAATTTGATAAGGCCAGTTGGCGCTCGATTCAGCCTTGCGATGATAAACTTTGATTGTAGAGACGCTATCTTGATAGTATTGCAATCCTCTGATTATCATGTTCACTTGGCAGCGATTGACGTCGCTGGTTTTATCCTCAGGCTCTCGTCCGCACTTCTTTTCCGTTCGGGGACCCTGAGGTGCATTGTTTCCTGGCGGGTCCTGGTCAGGCCTAGGTGGCCAATTTTCTTCTCTGAGGAGATCGTTTACGCTGGAAATTGCCGACATTTCTCCTGCAAGTAGTTTTGTCGTTAGCCTTGCTCCGAGGACTTCATCGTAAGAGATGTTTTGGGTCCAGGTATTACCTAACATTTTTCCTCTTTCGGATGATGAGTTGATTGCGTAGTTATGCGCTCCCTGAAGGTCTTCTCCTTCGTGATAAACGTATTTGTTGTTATGAAGGTTTTTCTTTTTGATTATTCTGAGGGACCTTCTTTCGCGGACGCCTTCGCCGACTTATGTTTTAAAGACAGGAATTTCATCTCCTTCTCGATGGTGATGAAATATGCGGCTTTGTGAAGAGTGTCCTGAATCGATTGTAGTTTTTCGAGGGCTATTCAGTTTCTGAATTTTGATTTGTACCAAAGATTTTTTTGAAGCGTGTATACGACTACCTTATCACTTATCCCGACGATTGTTGATATCACGGCCCTGAATTGTTTAATGAAATCTTGGAGGGGCTCGTCCTCTCTTTGAGACATGCTCCATAGATCGACATATGAAGTCTCCTTGTCCATAAACATGAAGTACTCTTTGAGGAATTCTGGAGAAAGTTGTCAGAAATTTCTGATGGAGTTGCGTTTTAGTCCGGAAACCCATTCTAGAGATGCTCCCTGGAGGTGTTCGACGAAGAGGAGACAATTTGGATATTTCCATCGCGATTCAAAAGTTTTGCAGATGAGTTTTCAGATCGGTGGTTCCACCATACATAGGAATCTTGATTTTGCCAGGATCGGAGATTTGTGCCTTAGTTATACGTGTTGTAAACAATGTTTTCTGGGCTTGTTCAAGGATTCGATCGATCTCCGGTGCCACATTGGTGGCATGGTGGATATGAAATTTTACCGCCCGCACTTCCGCCGTGGTTTTAGCAATGTAGTCTCGGAGATCGCAGATTTCATCGAAATCATTTTCGTGGGAGTTTGGAATTTGTCAGCGTCTATCGCGAATGTTCTGGGCCTTTTTTGGCCAATTCTTTTTGTTCCACCAAAAGAATATTTTCTACTTCTTTTGTCGTGGGTTTTTCGAATTGGTGATCCTTCCGGGTCGAGTATCTGCTCTTCTTCTTGGGTGTACGTCCACATCCTCATCTGAAGAATCAGATTGTTCACTAGAATCCAAGTTAATTTTCTCGATCTTGTTCTCTTATGTTTCCTTGTTTAGAGGATGAAGGTTGTGGTGGTTTTGAGCGTCGCATCAGGAGTCGTCTCGTCGGGATTTTGTCTTAATGGTTTCTTTTGCGTGTTTTGCGTCCTGTTGTGCGGAGTCACAAAATCAAGTCTTCTCCCGCAGAGCTTGGTTATTCCGCATGGGAAGATGGCTCTGGTTTTCGCAGTTAGGGTTCTGACATGTTTTATGAGAGAGCTTGTCATCTTGTCTTGTTCTTACGACTTATTTTCGAGAATCGAGAACATCTTCTTAATCTCCTCGAACGCTGCAGTATTTGGATCATCGTTGACTGCGGTGACATTCGTTAACGGAGTTTTCTCAACGTTGTCGTTTGGTAGAGCATCATCACGAGTTGGTTGGCCGTTTTGATTTTCAGTAGCCATGTCTGAACTTGTTGTTTGACATAAAAGAAATCTCTTGTCCCCTCCTTCTACCGCCAAACTGTGGATATCAAAATTGACACTGTCGATTTCTGTTAGTTACGGAAAATCTGAGAGAACTCTAACTTTCCAGAGATCCTGGATTTTTGTGAGTCAAACACGGAAATACCATAATAGGATAATAAGAAAACATGAATATGAATTTAAGAACAAAAAGAGGAAAAAAGAACTCTTATTCTGGATCTGCGTATGAGCGCGTTACAACATGCGATAAGCCTTGTTTGCGTGAGTTGTTGGTGAGTTCCGTAGTACTAACACCTAAGACTAGTAAACCTAATCGAGTTGTAGCTCGCTAACAAATGCGGAAAAACAGTCTAAAGTCCTAAGTATTTATGTGTAGAGAACTGAACGTGTTTGTGCCCCTTCTCTTCATCTCTCTTATATATGCTTTAGGATTGATCCATCTTCCTTTTCCGTCTTCCGATCTTCCGCAGAAATCTACCTTTCTTGATTGATTCTTCTGCGGAAATCTTTCTTTTCTAGATTTCTTCCATTTTTTGTGGCTTGCAGGACAAGCTTCGACCGTCATTGCCTCATTGGGTTGGCTTACGATTTAGGCGATTTTTATGGTTCTTGTCGAGAAAACGAACTTTTGAGAAACGATACGATCAAAACCTTTTCAGAAAGTTTATTTGGATCACGTAAGTGAGATAAGATCAGCGTTTAAGTTAACCGGCATCTCTCTTATATAGGCTTCAGGATTGATCCATCTTCTTTTTCCGTCTTCCGATCTTTCGCGGAAATCTTCCTTACTTGATTGATTCTTCTGCGGAAATCTTCATTTTCTAGATTTCTTCCATTTCTTCTTGGCTTGCAGGAAAAGCTTCGACCGTCATTGCCTCGTTGGGCCGGCTTATGGTTTAGGCAATTGTTATGGTTCTTGTCGAGAAAACGAACTTTTGCACAACAATATGATCAAAATGTTTGCGGAAAGGTTATTTCGATCGCGTAAGTGAGATAACATCGGCGTTTAAGTTAACCGTCATCGATTTCACGATTCTTTTGCGAGTCGCAGGAAGTCATTGTATAAAATGAATAAGTTTTGCGAGTTTTATCGTAAAACCCCAACGGAAACTCGAAACTATACGAAAGGAGAGACAAGATTTGTCCGAAGCGTGTATGTAATTAATCGCCAACTGGCGATATGAATTTCATGCTCAGATTTATCTCGCCAGTTAGCGACATGAATGTTTCCGATTCATTTCTCCAGTTGGCAAGATGAATGTTTACGATTCATCTTGTTAGTTGGTGAGATGAATTCTTGCACAGATTCATCTCGCCAATTGGCGAAATGAATGTATATGATTCATCTCGTCAACTAGAGAGATGAATTCTTTGCCCAAATTCATCTCGCCACTTGGCGAGATGAATGTTTCCAATTCATTAGGCGAACTGGCGAGATGAATTCTTGCATAGATTCATCTCGCCAACTAGTGAGATGTGCCTCTCATTCATCTCACCAACTGGCGAGATAAATTCTTTGCCTAGATTCATCTCGCTGACTGACGAGATGACTTTCACGCATAGATTCATCTCGCCAATTGGCGAGATGAATTTCATGCTCGGATTCATCTCGCTAGTTGGCGAGATGAACGTTTCCGATTCATCTCGCTAACTTGCGAGATGAATTCTTGTGCAGTTCCATCTCGCCAGTTGGTGAGATGAATGTCTCTGATTCATCTCGCCAACTGGTGAGATGAATTCTCTGTGCATATTTATATTGCAAGTTGGCGAGATGAACGTATATCCAAAAACGTCTCAACTATTCATACTTGAGCATGATTCGTGCTACCCGTAAACGATTTTCAAGATTAAGATGTTTGTCCGAGGTTATGTATATGTTGAGGTTTCTCGGACATTCACGTCAAGCATGCTAGTCCAATGCTGGACGTAAGCAGACCATCTTGCCTTGTTAAAACCTTAGTGATAAGAAAATCCTCGTGGGAAAAAACCATTCTCGACTAAAGACAAAGAGTGCAGTTTATGATTGTTGCTCGATTCTTCCGAAGCATATTGTTTGAGATCTTTTGGAAGTATCATGGGTTTATTTTGTTTATTCCGTTGACCGAGATTGACGTCTGGACCAACGGCTTTTGAGATATTAATTTCGTCGTGATCGTTTTTGACCCCAACATATTTATTTATTTATACATTAAATTTTATAATTAAGTTGAATTAGTATAAGAAAAAATCTTGTATAACTTTTTACAATAATTTTAATTTCATAGAATAAATAAATTTAAAAGAAAAAAGAAGAAAAAATCATATTTAAATTAATTATTAAACATGATTAATACTAATTAAAATTTTAAGTCGATTCAAATCATAAACTTTTAGGTCAGTTTGGTTCAATTTTTTTTATTATAAAAATATTTTTGGATATCTGAACCCGATCCGTGCCCGAACTTGACCCGAAACTATAAAATACCCGAACGGATTTTAGATCTCTTTACCGAAAAGCCCAAATATCCAAAAAACTCGACCCGGACCCGAATGGGTACTTGAATACCCACCCTTAGTTCTCATAGTTACAATTTTTGTAAATAATATATGAGGTGAATGATTTTAATTATTAATTTTTGTAAGAAAAATAGATAGTTTTATGAAAAAATAATGTCCTTAAATTTCTTAAAATAATAAAATTTTAGTAAATTCTGTTAAAAAAATTTCCAGATATTTACATGGTAAGTGAATATATTATACTTGTACATACTTATACAAGTATAATGGTAAGTGAATATATTATTTTAAGATATATTATTTCTTACTAATTAAATTATTATAGTTAGACCATTTTCATTTGAGTATGAAAAGAGCTTCATACTTGGTTTTGTATAATTAAAAATTCCAAAATTAACTAAAAAGAAATTTAAAACTTAGAATCGGTTTTTAATAGATCTATTATGAGACCACCTCCATCAATAGTTCTTAAGAAGTTTTTAATAATAAAATATAATAAATATTAGAAAACTTAGAGAGAGAAGGTTCTTAATGGAGAAGTTTAAGAATCATATCCTAGACATTTTCAAAGGGTTGTGCTTTACTTTTTTTTTAAGATAGTGGTAAATATGTAATTTATTTAAATTTTTAAGAAGTATATAATTAAAATAATATTAAGAATCTCTAATTGATTCAAGGGTTGACGATTTTTTTCCCCTCTGAACTTCTACTGTTCAAATTATTTCCCCCTGAACTTTACAGGTGAAATTAATTACACCCAAACTTTCATATATGCTTCTAAAACTCCCTGAACGACTCGATTTCAATTTATTTCCCCCTATCTAATTAATTTAGATAATTACGATTTTAGATTAACTAAGTGCGTTTTGTAATTGCGTTTTGACATTATTCTTAAACCAAACCAATTAGACTTTACCAATTAATCTAAACCAAATTAGGGTTCTTATCCAAGTCACAGAACGTGCGATACAGAGACTTACAACAGACAATTTTCTTATTTTACAGAAACTTTCGAAATTGAGAGAGATTGAAGCAGGAGGCGATTGTGGTTTTGAAATTAGGGTTCTTCACCCAAATTACAGAGCACGATACATATACTTACAGAATTGTGAGGGATTGAAGCAAGAGGCGATTTTGACAGTGAAGAAAGATGAAGAAGAATCC
>OVBE01010814.1:0-14669 GCA_900406425.1 Iberis pinnata
GGCCTTATGTCAAAATGGGCTTTTGGGAGCAGGTGCTAAACCTGGTATCAACAAATAGCTATCGATATAATTTTGAGTAATTTCTTCCATCCCCATGAGCCACGTAGTGGTTGGGATGTGTCCCAGAGTGTCGAACCTCGAAGAAAAACTGCTTCGTCTAATCCGCCCAGAGATATGGAGTGTGTGAATGTAAGCACCAAATTAGAGACAAAAAGATGACGTTGGAGACATCTTTGAAGCGACAGATGCCAAGACCACCGACATTTTTGGCCTGCAGACATCGGTCCAGGCCAGCTTAGACAAATGATGATTCGTTGGTGATGCAGACCATAAGAAGTGACTGCAAAGACTGTTGAGTTCCTGAATGCACTTCTTGGGAAGACGGAATGCTACTTGCCACAAAATTAACTGTGCTAACAAACACCAATTGGATAAGTTGGAGGTGACCTGCAAAGGATAGGAGCTTCATAGACCATGAGGACATACAAGACCGATAGGGTCAAGTAACGGCAAGTAGTCCCTTTGCATCAAGCGTTTTATGGTGAGTGGTAACCCAAGGTACCAAATAGGTAATGTGTCAGGTTTGAAGCTGAGTTGAGTAGCCTGTGGTAGAATGTTAGGGTAGGGACGTCGACTAAGAAATATTGATGATTTCTGTACATTTACTTGCAACCTAGATACAGATCCAAACATTTCCATTACACTCAGAATACATGTGAGTGATGAAGGTTGTCCATCCGTGAAGACAAGAATATTGCCGGAAAAGAAAAGATGGATGAGATGGAGTTCCTGGCATTGCAGGTCTTATCAAAATAGACTAGAAATAGTTGATGTGTCTAAAAGCTTGGAAAGGACATTGTTAGCGATAACATAAAGATAAGTAGAGAGAGAAAAACCTTGGGCAAGACCCCGAGAGCTAGGAAAATAGCCTGCTAGTTCTCCATTTACAGAGATAGAGAAAGTCGTTATAGTGATGCACAACCAAATCCAATTAATAAACTGCACTGGGAGATCCATCACTTATAAAACCGAAAAAATGAAGTCCCAAATAATAGTGTTGGAAGCCTTTAAAATGTCAAGTTTTAAAGTTCATCGAGGCAAGATATAAGCTTTATGGTAATCGTGGACGAGTTCCATTGCAAGCATGATGTTTTCAAGTAGTAGGTGGCCCTTGATAAATGCACTATGATTTGGAGCTATGAAGTCTTGTAAGATAGTCTTTAGGAGGTTGGCTTAGATTTGGAGATGACTTTGTAGATGATATTGCAACAGGAGATACAACCTTAGTCTTTAATCGTCTGAGGATTGTCGCCTTTCGGAATGAGGGAAACCAAAGTTGCGTTTATGCCTCGAGGTAAGAAGCCAAACATAAAGAATGATTGAATGCCTGCAATAAAATCATCTCCAATAATTGGCTAGGCTGATTTAAAGATTCAGAAGTGTAGCCATCCGGTCGTGGTGCCTTGTTGGCGGGCATTGAGAAAAGGGTATCCTTTATTTCTTGAGCGAGGACAAGTGAGCAGAGATTGGAGGCAGTTGTAATAGAGCAACAATACTAAATAAGTACATCGAGGGATGGTGAAGTGAGCGGTGTCATGGAGGCAGGATATTGAAGAAATGTCTTGAAATGGTCGGCTGCTAGTGCTTTGATTTCAGTAGCATCAATGATAAATTCTCCCACGTTGTTGATAAGACGCCTGATGGTATTATGGGCAGCTCTTGAGCTAGGGACACGCTGAAAGAAATGTGTGTTTCGGTCCCCTCAGCCAACCAAGTAATCGAAGATTTTTGGCGATGAAAATCCCCTTCAGCGCGAGCATGGTTGTGCCACTGCATTGATGCTGCTTTTTCCGCCTCAAAGTGTTCCTGTGAAGGAGAATCCAGAGCCAAAGTTTGACAGGAGCATAAGTGATCATAAGCTAATCTGGCATGAGTGGTGATGTCAGCATAAGTCGATGTGTTGAGAAGTCGCAGGTGAGGTTTTAGTGTCTTGAGCTTGGAGTACAGTAAACGAAGAGCAACCTAGGAGGGGTAAAGCGGTTCAAAGGATCCCCAATGCGTACCTAGTACCTGCAAAAAGAAGGGTTAGTAATTAGGAAGTTATTGAATCTAAAAGGCTTAAGACTAGTAGATGAGGCGGATGAGAAGTGGATCACGTATCGAGTGTGATTCAATACACCGTTAGCTTCGAAAGCGGCGAATGAGTGGGGAAACGAGGCTGTCCATGAGTCATTCACTAATGCTTTGTCCAACTTCTTGCCTATCGGGTCCTCGTCTCTGTGATTCCACCATGTGAATCTCGGCCCAACGAAAGGAAGATCAGCAAGGTCACATTGTGTAACAAATTCTTGAAACTGCATCTTTCCCAAACGCGAGCAATGATGCTGAGAGGAGTGTTCTGTTGCGGCAAGAGTTTCGTTAAGATCACCGTAAAATAACAAAGGGATCGAAGAGGGGCCACATAGATGTCTGTTGTGACGTAAATCGCGCCAAAGTTGAATGCGATCGGTTTGGAAATTGGATGCATAGACACAAGAGATGAGGACTACGTCTCCCGAAGCAAGAGTAACTAGGGATGTAATAACTTGTGCAGAGATGAAAAGAGGCGTGACCAGCGTTCCTTCTCTCCAACAAACCCAAATCCGACCAAGATGGTGAGAACCATAATTGTTGATAGCGATCCAACCTGGCATAGAAGCCTGCAAAATACGAGAAAAATTGTCATTTTGAACTCTAGTTTCTAAAATACAACCAACTTGGGGATTCATTGAACGAAGCCAATGCCGAACAATATCTTGCTTTCGGCACTGATTAAAGCCATGAATGTTCAAAGCGAATAGCGTCATAACATTAGTATCTCTGGGAGGAGACATTAGAGGATTTTTGGTAATCAAATGTGATCATGTGTGGAATTTGATGAAGGATATACCACTGTTTACCAACAATGTCAAAGTAAACATTCCGGATATGCCTAATACTAGAAGCGATGATACATCAACCTTTTTCGGGCAATATTTTGATGATCTTGGAGGTAGTGGATCAAATTTAGGTGGATATTAACTAGTCTGTTGTGATACTTTTATTTGGGTAAAAATTGTGTGTTATGTTATTTTTTTATTGCTTTTTTGTATTAAATTTCCTTGATGTTTTTAAAAAAATATTAATGGTATGTGATATTTCTCATATTTTAATATTATAACTTTAATTTATATGTTTCTAAATATAAGATGCATAAATTAGTATACATTTAAAATAAATCATAAAAGTGTTGGTACCAAAATTATTAATATACAACTTAAAAAATATTAAATAAATAAATTTAGGGACTAAATTGTAATAAAAAATATGACACTTCAAATTTGAAGTGTGAGCAAGTAGACAATTCATATTTAAAGTGTGAGAAAGTAGCACTTTAAATTTGAAGTTTTGAAGTGTTCTTCTAGAGGAGAAAAGCTTCAAATTTAAAGTTATAGAATATCCTTTAGAGATGTCCTAATTTTGCAAAAGGAGAGGAAGATGAGGTTTTTTTGATGGCTATGGAGAATTTTAATTTTTCAGAAGCATAGAAAGATGAGGTTTTGTTGATAACGCACCACTCTAAAAGTGAAATCAAAGCTAATGTTTGTTACTTAGACACCGGGTGTAGCAACCACATGTGCAGGCATAAATCATTCTTCCACCATCTAAATAGAAATCATCAACCAACTGTAAAGTTTGGTGATAGCTCTAAAGTTAGTGTCCAAGGAAAAGGAAATATTCACTTAAAAACGAGATTGCTACAAGAAGATTGATATGTAATAACAATTCAGAAGGGCGCTTGCGAGATTTATGAACCCGTGAAAGGTTCAATCGTGGTTGTGCCAGTGTCCTCGAATAATTGTTTCCACTGCAAGTACAAGAATCTCATACTTGTTTAGCAGCACAATCAAAGGATCCTTCATGACTATAACATCTACGATACGATCATCTAAATTTTGGAAGGTTACAAACGTTGAACAAGAGAAACATAGTGAGTGGTTGACCAAGCGTATCATACTTGGTTGAGGTTTGTGAAAATTGTGGTCAGAAAACAACCAAGAGCAAAGACAATATTGAATCTAATTCACTTAGACTTGTGTGGCCCAATAAACTCTGGAGGTAAAAAAATATATGATCACATTCATTGATGATCTTACTAGGAAGACTTTGATTCATTTTTTGACAAGAAAATATGAAGCTTTCACTGCTTTAAGCTCTTGTTGAGAATGAGACAGAGAAGAAGATAAACGTCTTGCGCACAGATCGCGGCGGTGAGTTTTGTCCTAAGAAATTTGATGATTTTTGTGATAGGGGTGGACTATTCAAACATCTCACGGCACCGCATTCACCTCAGCAAAACAGAATATTGAAAAGTTTTTTTTATCAACCGGAGAAGATCCAAAAACATTTTGGCCAGAAGCTGCCAGCCGAATAATGTATAAATAAAAGTTCAATAAAAAATTACAAAATTAGTTGTTGTTTTTCTCTTTCAAAATATCAATAAATATCTTCTTTTTGACTTACCATAAAAGTAATTTTTAATAATTTATAAAACTAATTAAATTTATTATGTTTGGTATATGGTTTAATTTTGAAAGTTTAAAGTTAATTTTGTTCAATTGTTATTGATAAAATAATTGTATTGACTTGGTCATTTGGTTGAATCTAGTAATCAGTTGACTTATGATTTGCTTAAACGTTGTTAGACATTTTGGTTTTTCATGTATGCCTATAAAAAGGCTTTGATCAGATAAATAAATAATCTAAACATTTCTTTTTGAATTCTTTACTGTTTATAAATATTAATATTGTAACGATTGCTGAACTTTTGCGGTGAACTTCATTTCATTAATCTTGACATCTTTATGTTTGTGTATATTTATTGCCAACCAAAATTTAGAACATAAAATAATGAACTACTCCATAAGTAAACGCGTCAAGTCATTCATAATTTACACGCTTATACTTTAATTTTCAGTGTTTCATTTGCTTTGACTATATAGATTGATATTTTGAAAGAAAAAAAATTATTTGACTATTCGAAATCTTAAAATAAATAAATAAAACTTTTATTCCCTTGACAATCTCCATCAGCTTCCATTTGAGTAGGAACCTCATTAAATTTTCAATACACACCACATATATACACGTGTCATGCTATAGTGGAAAGGTAGACTGATTAATCGTGTACCTTACCTCACTTGATTCGTCAGTCAAGACAGCCGAAAAAGACCGACCGACCACGATCACCACTAAACACCTTACCAATCACAAAATCCCACGTGTCCTATTTAAAATAGTTTATTCACCGTCTAAATTAGAATCCACGGGAGCTTTTCATCTTCCTTAATTTAATTTCAATCTCAGACGAAACGATTCTTCACACAGATTTTTTATTTTTTTTATTTTGAAATTTCCTAAACCTTCTACTTCTATTTTCTCTGTTAATCTAACTTAGATATTGCATATGACCTATTAGCTTTGGATTCACTTCTGTCTTTAGTTATGGCTTTATCAAATGGAGGATTCGAAATTAAGTGCGAGGAAGATGGATTAGGTTTAGGGTTTGTGAGGTTTACACGAGGACTGGGGAGGAAAAGGATTCTGTTTTCAAAATCAAATTCCGGTCGAGCTCCGGTTAAGGTTCCGTTAAAGAGACAAAACGATGGAAATAGTAGGTCTATGCTTGAGTCTCTGCATCAAGATATTTTGGTAAGTTTTTAAGTTTCTGTAAATGGGATTAGTTTTCTCGGGCATGATTTTAAATTTAATTTGATCTGATTTGATTTGGTGTAATCAAATTTTGCAGATTCGAGTACTTTGTCATGTTGATCACGAGGACCTTGAGAGACTCAAAAGTGTCTCTAAAACCATAAGAAGAGCGGTAAATTTCATTTCTTTTGAATTTTTAAATATATAGATTTCATCGATATTAAATCTTTCTAATTAAGTTTTTTTTTTTTAAAATAATGAATTTAGGTGATTGAAGTAAAAAAATCGCATTTTGATTATAGCACACCCAAAAAGAGATTGCCTTTTCGAGACCCAATTTTAATCCTTGAGAAAGAGGATTCGAATTTGACTGATGAAATTAATGCACCAATTCGAAGGAGGATTATTAATCGCGAATCGGATTTGTCGAAGATCTCTATGGTTTTGTTTAAATGAAGAAGAAACATAACTTAAAGCTAATTGTGCAGAACATGAAGAAAGAAGAAGACAGAGAGTTTACTTTTGCTTCAATACTTATCATTGAAGTTTAGTTTTTCTTTTTCAAAGGTTTATTATATTTACTGATCATGTGAATATAACAATTATTTGCAGCTTTTGAGTGGTTAAAATAATTATCTGTGAATAATATATATATTTGTTTTGTTTTGGTTATGATCAGAGGATCCTATAGGTACTGATTATTGTCCCTTTCAATTAAAAAAGTAGATTATATGAATAAAATAGAATATGTGTCAGATTAAATTATTACGCAGACTTTACACCATGACATGTATGCATATTCACTCCACAGATAGACATGTGGATGTAGAGAGAAAATGAGAGAGGTACATTCTATAAAAATAGCAAAAAAGTATGTTTGCGAAAGTTCTCTCTCTTTTATATATATACAAAACCAAACCGACAGCTAGTTGTAAAATTAGCGACCCATGATCTCTTTATCTCTAAACAAAGATGTCGTATTTGATTACTTAAAAAAATAAAATAAAAAGTTCGATCGAAGTAGAAGTGTAGAACCATCCATTCTTCTTTTTTCAGGGCCTTTAACCTGACTCGAACCTGAACCATATAATTTTGGAATTTCAATGTGTTGATCATTTTGTGGAATTTAGGCCATATAATGAATATGGTTGGTCCACAATGGTTCCAACGTCTCATGTTGTTTGATTTTCCTTATATAAAACAAAATATGTTTGAATACATTAGTCTCATGATATAGTCAATTCATGACCTAAATACTTAATTTTACGTCTAAGAGTTGGTCAATCTTCACCTAACAATGTGTTGATGACCATTCTTTAACACTCTCTCTTTTATTTTATTTGTTGTTTAAGGTTAATGCACACATATTAAGAAATTATTAATTTTCGTATAATTTTTCTTGTTTATCTAAAAGAAAAAATCTAAAAAATACTCAAACTATGTAATTTTTATCCATTTAAAACACAAACTTGTTTTGTTGCCATATAAAATATTCATACTTTCAACCATTGCCATTTTAATTCACGAACAATATGAAATTGCAATTTTATCTAAAAAAAGTCAACCACCGTTAGTCATCTTAACAGAACTCTCAAACTCTGTTAGTTTATTATTTATCTCGGTTTAACTTTTTATTATTCCTCTTTTACCCCTTCTCGTTTAACATCGTTCTTAACTTTGTCGATTAACAGTTTTACCATCTTCCCATCACTCTTAGCTTCGTCGATTTACAAAACCCTAGTGTTGGTGAACATGGATCCACTTGATTAGCCGTCATCTTTGTTAATTTGGAAACTCATAGCTTAATGATGGGAGAAAGTGATAGAATATGAGAAATATAAGGATGATAGAGAGATTCGATTATGAGAATGAAGAGAAAAGAGAAGATTAATTTTTATTGAGTTAAGAAAAACAAATGAGACTACAAGAGTTTATATAAATTATTACAAAGTAAATTAGGGTTTTGAGTTTTTCAAAATGGCCCACTTTCCTTCTTTTTCTTCTTCTTTTTAACACCCCCCCTCAAGCTTAGCCAGAGAATAGATGATATGACTAATCTTGAAACCATAATTTTACCTCATTAAAAACCTCAGCAAAGAAAACTCAGTGGGACAAAACTTTTACTGAGAGAAAAATAGTATAAACTTTCTAGCCTGGAGAACGAGTACTCATGTCCCAATGGCTAGATTTCACACTAGATTTACCTTTATCCTTTGTAATCATTCAGCTTTCAACCTTCTGGTCTTTTTGATGTGCAGAGAAAGTAGCACTTCTACTAGATTACTTGTGAACTATCACTTGACTTCTCAAGTTCACAAGCTTCTCTCCGAAGCTTTTTGTGCTTATTCGAAATAACACAGTTGTGCTGATGATACTTTGAGACGGTAAGTTAGGCAACTCTTTTCCAACATGTACTCAAGAGTACTCGTTTGGATCTCCTAGTCTTTGATTAGGTTGGTGAGTTGAAGCTTCTCGTGGATGAACTTGCATACACTTATACTTACTGCTTTGGTGAAGATATCGACCAACTGATCGGAGCTCCTTGTGTAGCAAGATGATATCACTCGATTTTGATGCCTTATAGTGGGTATTTATACTTTTAAATGGCATCATTAGAGTGTTTTCCATGTGTTTTTGGTATGTTTTCAGGATTTTAGGTGTTTGAGACGTTTTGGAGTAAAAAAGATGGTTTTTAGAAGATTTCAAGTGCAAATGGAAAAAAATAAAGATAGATGGATCGAACCCAATTGAAAAAGGATCAATCTAGCAAGCACATGAAGAGAAATCGATCGATCCACACTTGGATGATCGATCCAAAGCTCCTGGAGATCTACGTAAAAAACAGATCGATCGATCTCAGCCTGGATCGATCGATCCCGGAAGAAGCAGAACGATGGATGGATCGATCCCTACCTAGATCGATCAATCCCATCACCCGAACCATCTTGGAAATAATCAAAAAGATTCATCGCCCTCAAGACCTATCAAGAGTTTTTCTTATTAGATTATGTTTTTCTTATTTTATTAGATCATTATAAAAGCCTTAGGCTTAGTTTTGACACAACAACAATTAATTAACTTTTAGAATTTAGAGCTTTTTCATAGAGAAGAGATTTCGATCCTATATTTGAAGAAGATTTCTAAACTATGTCTTTTATTTTTTCAATATAAGTCGATTTCTTTTATGTGTTCTTCTTTAATGATGATTGTTGATTGCTTAGTTATGTCTGAGTAGTCACCTTGTTAGGTTTTAGGGGTTTCCTAGGGAAACCAGGTTTGATAGTTAGGGTTTGAGATAATATATTTGAATTGTTAGGTGCTTAGTCTAGATTTGTTATCAATGCTTGAATTAGCCTAATCACCTAGTTCATGATATTAGGTTAATAAATACAAAGAGATTTAGTTTAGAAACCTGACATAGTCGAGATGAATAAGTGTCTCTGTTTGCGGGAGTATTGTCTTTGATGCTTATGAACATATCGAATTTTAACGAATGCATGATTGAACTATCTAAATACGGCGAGAGTTTATCTTTAGTAATTCGAACATATGGATCTAATACTTCGGGAGAAGATTAGTCTGTAATTGTCTTTTGAGTTGAGAACTATTTTCATTAGTAAATCATGCATGTTAACCTGAACTTCAAACCTGAATACATGTGTCATTCCCTAACGCTTGACGCTTTAGTTATATGATTTACAATCGTTTTTTATTTATTGCCTTAATTTAAAATTGTTACAAAACAAATATCTTTTTACTACTGTCTTAGCTAGAATTGAGATATAACTAAAAGTCGTACTGTCTGGTCTCTGTGGAATTCGATCCCTTATATACTATTTCGTTTGATGTGCACTTGCAGTGAATATATTTGGGTTAAAACCTAAGTGTATCAAGTTTTTGACGCCGTTGCCGGGGACCAATTGTGCCTTTTAATTTTACTTAGCGTCTAGTCTACGATTTTTATTTTTCGGTATTATTCTTGTTCTTTCTTCTTATCTTTGTTGTGCAGATGCATGAACAGAAGATCTAACAAATCATCTAAATTGCTCAACCTCAGTAACGAAGAACTAACAAAGTTAGAACGCTCAAACCAGAAAGCTCAAAGAAACGCCAACTCATCCACATCAATGGCTGAAAACGTTAATCAGAATCTGGTTGATCTAGTGGACCCAAACAACAATTTGCTTCCTCCTGGTGCAGGATTACATCAGTTAATAAACCCCAAAGGAGGAGAAAACGGCAATCAAGTGCCACCAGAACAGCAAGTAGGCAGTAATGGTAATCAAGACCCACCAGAACATGTCAAAAATCGCATACTACATCAAAACAAGGTACTAGTTAGAGACTTCAACAACCCTGAAGCTCTCTTCGCCAATAGGAATGCTCTACACCCTCGCCAACCTCAAAGACATGGTTAAAATCGCTACCTGCAAACTCTATAGAAACTTGGAATGAGTACAAATCCAAGTTTCTTAGTCACTTCTACACATCTACAAGGACCAACAACCTGCAAAACAAGATCTCTCAGTTTCAGCAAGGTCCTGTAGAATCTTTCTATGAGGAATGGTACCGATTCAAAGAGTACCTTTGGGATTGTCCTCACCACAGATTCTCAAAGCTGAATCTTCTTAATACTTTCTACAGAGGTATTGAACAGCAGTATAGACTCTCTCTTGATACTGCTAGAAATGGTGACTTCATGACCAAACATGTAAATGAAGCCTATTAGTTGATTGAAAATCTAGCTCAAAGCAATAACAATCACTGTCCTGATTACGATCGAAGAGTAAGATCAACTAGTTCAGAATCTTCTGAATTGACGGAGGTAAAAGGACTTCTCACTCAACTTCTCAAATGACAAAACCAAAAACATGTTAGCTTCGCTGAAAATGTAGAGAAGATTGAAGCAGACTGCTTTGCTATCAAGGAGCCAAATAATGAAGAAGAAGAAAGCTATGTCAATAGCCAAGGACAAAGAGTATTCAATCAAGGTTTCATCCCAGGTTACAACAAGGGTAATCTCTCTTGGAGAAGCACCAGTGTGGCAAATCCCCAAGATAAAGTGTATCCTACTCAACAGAACACCTTTGTGTAGAAATCTGGACAAGCTTTTGGACTGAATAAAGTGGAAGTGGTTTTCAAGGAAACCAGAATATGAGCTTTGCGCAAAATTCAAAATCAGGAGGTTTTCAAATAACCTCTTAACCTAGGTTTCAACAAGCAAATCCACCTCAGGATAACAAGGTATAATCGATGATCAAGGAGATCCTAGAAAGCAAAGAACATTCTGAAAAGAACCTGATGTCAAGCTAGATAGCATGTACAATGACTTAAACAAAAAATTTGAGTCATTATCAAATCATGTCAAGAAACTAGATCTGCAAGTGGCTCAAACCTCAGAAGCAGTAAAGAGACAAGCTGGTGTTCTTCCTAGGAAAGTGGAAGACAACCCAAAAGGCTATTGCAAAGCCATAAATTCCGATGGTGATGAGAAGAAGGATGACTCTGAAAAATATGCAATTTTTAGAGGTTTGAAAAAGATGCAGAGAAGCAGATCAAATGATCCAATCACACGTAAAATTCCAGACAACTCAAATCGATCGATCTGCATACTTGGATCGATCGATCCATATGAAACAGGAACTTACGTAACATACGATCGATCGATCCATCGGACAAGAACTCGAAAAATAAAGAGATCGATCGATCCCCACCTGGATCGATCGATCCCTCTTTGCAGACTGCACCACTTTCCTACCAACTTGCTAAACTCAAGATTTCACACCCAGTCGAACCTGATACTTCTGAAGAAGATATTGTGTACTATGATGAGAGTTCTAACACAATCATTCCACTAAGAAAACTTTAAAAGCTTCAAGATCCTGGGAATTTATAGTCCCTGTTAAGATCAAGGGAGTAATCTTCATGGATTCACTATGCGATACAAGGGCTAACGTGAACGTCATGTCTAAGATTGTTGTTGAGAAATTGTGACCAAAAGGCATCAAGCCATCAAAGATAGTTTTCACATTAGCTAACAGTTCTGTCATATCCTCAAATGAATTTGTCTCTAATGTGATGGTGCAAGCTGGAGATTATGTTATTCCGCTCGATTTTCATGTTTTAGATACCCGTGGTACTTCAGATGAAACACTGGTTCTAGGAAGACTTTTTATGGCATATGTGGGGGCTGTGATGGATATGCCTAACAAGTGCATCTATCTCAAAAAGATCAAGAAGAGCTACTCTTATCCATTAGTGCCCCATAACAGTGCTTCCAAGATCGTTATGATAAAGGAAGAAAAGGTAACACATAAACCTCAAGACAAATCTGGTACTAAAGAGGATACTCCTAAAGTCTTACATGAAGACGCACAAGTCTCAACCAAAAGTGCAACCCCTAAAGTCAAAAAGGGGTAAGAACAACTTGAAGTAGATCGACAAGAATCCCCAGAAAACCTCGATTTCTAAAGCATTGATTGGAGATGGAATTGAGCATAGGGTGAAGAGTAAAGAAACTCCAAAACCTTCTTCAAAATTAAAAAGAAACAATGGTAAGGGGAAATTAAAGAAGGTCAACAAGGACATCCATCTGACTTTGATTCCTCAAAAACTGGTTGGAGACGGAATTGAGTACAAGGTAAAGAGCAAAGGAACCTCAAAACCTTTTTCAACGGTTAAAACATTCTTTCCCTCAGATCTTAAGAACAAAGGAAAAAACTATTCAAAGGAGATGATGAGAAAGGTTATGAAGATGCAAATTTCAAACGATGGTGGTTGCAGTAGAGCATCTATTGGTGCTGACTTAGTTTCAGCTTAGGAGGTAAGTTTGTCAAGATTTTAACGTTAAACAAGCGCTGAGTGGGAGGCAACCCACTGATTCAGTGTTTTATATTAGTAAATTTTTTTTTACTTTTGAGTCAGTTTAGATTTAGGTTACTAACTTATTGATTTTTAGTTTTGAGTTCTTTGTGATATAGGACACTCTTGGTGAAGGAATCATAGGCTTTATCGAATTGTCATCATAGGATTGATTCGTCGCTATAGGCTTTATAGTTTTGAGTTCTTTGTGATATATGACACTCTTAGTTTTGAGTTCTTTGTGATATAGGACACTCTTGGGGTATTGATTCGTCGCCATAGGCTTTATCGAATCGTCATCATAGGGGAAAGCTAAAGAGTCGCACCGTTTCAATTTCCCACGCGCAATCATTACGCGTCTCGGTAACCACCATCCTTCCGGGATATAAATACCCCCTCACCACTTCACATCTTCATCTTAAGTTTAAGAACTCCTTTTGCAGGTAGAAATCGCTCTCCCTTCTCTCTAATTTCTCTCTCTAGAATATTAGCTCGGCGGTGACTAGGTCGGTAATTATGTCATCATCTCGTACCAACCCTGCTGAATCTTCTGCTTCTCGTGACGACCTTCGTGTCGACGAGGTAGAGGAGAACTTGGATGAACAAATTCCCCAAGGTAACTGGGCTGTTGCAGATGACGACCTGACAGGTCTTGCACCTACAAAATCAACTATGGAGTCGTTGAAGAAGAAGAGACGATGCTGGTCGTCTATCTGCTGAGGGAGTAAGCTCTCAAACTGGAAGGCAGAGCAATGCACGAGGAAGCTAGACTTTCTCGTTTGCTCATAGGGGCACACCGTTTGTTCAGGACAAACAATCATGTGCCGGCTTGGTAAACCGTCTGGGGGCCAACGGTTTAATCGTTCCTACTATGGATCGAATAGTGGCCCCGGAACTTTATGAAACGCTATCTCGGCAAGCCTGCCAGGTACACCTCCAATTTAAACTTTGTCTTCTGCTATATTGCAAGTCCTAACTCATCGCATGATCGATTGCAGACCTTGGCGACGACCAATGAGATCGTCGCGTTTTGCGAAAACAAACTCCGGTCTATTGCCGGAGATGAAGGTCAGCTGGAAAGGCTATCAAAGCTGGTAGAGAAATACAAGCAGCGCCTTGCTAGCGAGCAGCTGAAGATGGCTAAACAAGTCGAGACCGTTGACCATCTGACCTCGCAGGTGGCTGAACTAAAGAGGGCTCTATGTGACATGTCGGCAACGTCGGCCCAAAACATAGAAACTTTAAGGGAAGAGCTGCACGAGAGGTGCGCTGTTATCACGGCAGAACTGCTCAAGGAAGAGTTGATTCGAGAGCAGCTGGGCTCCGATTTTATCGAGCTGCGAGAAGCTTATCAAACTCTCGAGAAGTTCCACGTGATGGAGACGAAAAGACTCCGAGCCTCCCGAGCTGCAGAACCTGCATCAGCACAGCGAGATGCTCAGGTCGTGTGCGCGACCAAACTCGAGAAGCTAAGGAAGCATGTAGCTGACCGCAATGAGACTGATCCCATTGTCCTTATGTACGCCCAAGCTCAAGGTACTTTGGACTGTGTAAAGCTCATAGTCGAGGAAGGGGGTTCTGTACCTCCTGCAATTATGGCGAAGCTCGAGGCGGATGTGGTGGAATTAAAGGCAAAGTACGATGCTATCGACATAGCGGACGTCGTCGCTGAAGACTTCCTGTTCCGACCTGCATTTGACGAGTACGGGTCTAATTTGGCCCAGCCTGTTCTAGGGAGCTCGGATGCTTCTTTGGCTGCTCCTCCTGCAACTCCTTGAACGCCGAGGGGTTAGCTGCTCTCTTTAGGCAGCTTTCCCGATTTTCTTAGGATTGGGGTTAGCCCTTGGCAGCTTCCCGGTTTTCTTAGGATTGGGGTTAGCCCAAGTTGTACCTCTTGTGTTGCTTGGGGGTGGTCGTCGTGTTTTCTTTGGATTAGGATCTGTCTCATATGTCGGCATACTGCTTTTATTCTTGGGTTTTTAGTTTAATTGGACTTGCGTGTCTGGTAGGTCGTAGCTTGTTTTTTTTTTTTTGAAAAGATTGTAAGGTTCGTTGTTGATAAATGAAAGCAAAGTTTC
>OVBE01010815.1:0-14668 GCA_900406425.1 Iberis pinnata
TGATCAAAGGTTAAACTATGAAGAACAGCAAGAACACAAACCCAGAAAATAAGAACAACAATGAAACAATAACAAACCCAGAAATAATGATCAAAGCTAAAACATAAGATTAAAAGCTTAAAAACTTAGATCAATATGCACCAGATAGNCATAAGATTAAAAGCTTAAAAACTTAGATCAATATGCACCAGATAGAACATAACCCTAAACTATGCTGAAAAGTAAAGAAACAGAAGATAACATAAACTTAAGCAGAAATATGAGTTTAGAACATGAAGAACATCAAGAACAAAAGAGAGAAAAATAAACCTAAGACAAAAACCTAAAATGGAAAAAAGTAAAATCTCCTTGCAAATGGAGGCGTTTTAGGGCTTTTATAGTGTTCATAGAAAATCCCTAAAACGCATAAAAGACAAAAAATAATCATTGAGTTGGGTCTTGGGTCAGGTCCATTTTGGATTCGAGTTGGCCGGGTTGGAGCATTTTTGGCTCGAGCTGAGGAGTGCATGAGGTTGATCCATGTAAACATTATGCCGAGACAAAGGTTGGCTCGATCGCTGGATCGAGCCGAGAGATGTAGCTAGATCGAGCCAAGTTGTTTGGTGGATCGATCCAGGCCTTGGACGTGGCTTGATGGTGGATCGACCCATACCTTGGATTGGCTCGATAGTGGATCGATCCAGGCCTTGGATGTGGCTCGATGGTGGATCGATCCAAGCCTTGGATGTGGCTCGATGGTGGATTGATCCAAGCCTTGTGCTTGTTCCATTCCACATTTTCCGCTCTTCTTCTGAATTCTCACAAATCTTCCCGAAAANTAAAGACCTAAAAAATGATGCTAAATGACTTCCAAAAACAATAAAAATGCATAGACATCACAGTTACAACACCTCTAAAAGGGAGGAGAATGAGAGAATAGACTACAAAACTAAAAGGAGAAGGGAACTTACTCCAAATGATCTCAAGAAATCCTTAATTTCATATTGCAAGGTATGGGAACCTACTGAACAGGATAATATACCTCTTACATATGGTTTCCTCACCCCTCAAATCGATCCTCCATTATACCAGACATAACTCTAAATATTATGGAGAGAATTGCGGAAATATCCAACTCACCCGTTGTTGACGGGCCTGTAGCAAATACAAGGAAATTAAGTTCCTCTAAATCTCGACGCCCTGCCCTCAAACGATATGTTGAGAAATCTGCTAGCAATCAGAACCTGCTAAAAGACGTAGTGGAATAATCTTTGGGTGAGTTAAATGATTATATGCCTCAATATGTTAATTGTTCTGGTTCTTCTGAGAGCATATCAAGACTGTACATATATAGAAAAGTAGCAGAGAATGGTGAACTTGAGAAATCTCCTCATAACGTGGTTAATCAATCAGAGAATTTAGTCGAGATAGCTAAAATAAAGAAGAAAACGGGAAGACCTTTGGGAACCAAAAACGTCCACAGGACTGCTAAAGCATCATCTGAACCTCCTCAGAAAAGGAGAGAGTTAAATAACAGAATCCTTCACCAAGAAGGAAACAGAGTATACAAGATGATCCATCCGTTGGAAGTGGAAAATATATGAGAGTTGCAGGCCCTAGTCGAGGTGCTAAATCCAGACTCATCCTAGGACCAACTGATATTTAAGAGGTAATAAGTATCAAAGGGACAATGATATGGGACTCATAAACCACCACTGATCCCATCTATGGTTAAAGGCACAATGGATTTTTAGGATCCATCAAATCCTTTTCCTTAAAAGTGGTGTGCTGGAACTGCCAAGGGGAGGGGAACCGTCGGATAGTTAGTCGAATCAAGGAGATTAATAAAGCTCAATCTCATGATAGCATCTTCCTCTCGGCAACCAAGAACTCCAATAATTTCGTGATCAACAGACTTTGATGTATAAACTTGAGTAACTATATTACAGTATCCCTACATGGTTGTAGTGGTGAACGTCTCATTTTGCTTTGGAAATCTCATTTAAAAGTAGAAATTTCGTCACCAAATGACAATCTTATCGATTCACGTATGGAATATGGGAAAACTCATTTCTTTGCTTCCTTCATCTATGTTGATCCGGTTAAAGAGAAGCAACAATTAAATTGGATACAACTATGTATTTTATTTCCTTCTCGTCAAGTCCCCTGGTTTTTTCCAGAGATTTTAATGACATTACATGTAATGAGGAAAAAAAGGAGGTCCACTGCAATCAGACAACTCTTTTATTGACTTCAGATCCATGTTATCGGAATGCGACCTTTTTCGACATTGGACACTTTGAAAACTCCCTATCTTGGAAGGGGACGATGCATAAACATAAAGTGAAATTTCATCTCGATAGAACATTAGGAAATTTCTTCTGGTTTGATCAATTTCCACTAGCACACTGCGAATATTTGAATTTTGAATGCTCATACCACAAAGCCTTGATTACTCATCTTGACACCTCTCGCAAAAAGGAAAGATGAACCTTCAAGTTTGATCGACGATTAAACCATATCCCAGAGGTTAAAGCCCTCATCGAGAAAGAATGGACCCAACTAGAGGATGCATCTATAAAATTTGAATAGCAAAAATCAGAGGTCTTCTAGTAAAGTGGACCAGAGAAAAAGCCCATAAGAAGATACTGGTAATTGATGAAAATCGCAGAAAGCTTGAAGAAGCTTTAGGGAATGATATTATTAGTGAGGAAATCATCCTCAATCTTAAATAGAATCTTTAAAAATATTTTGAAGAGGACAAAAGTAATTGGAGGCAGAGAAGTTGCCTCTTATGGCTTTCCATGGGTGATAAAAACACCTTTCATTTCCATGTTGTAACAACATGCAGAAACACATCAAATCTTATCTCTGTGATTGAGAATGAGACAGGGTTTGTTGCGTCACATAAGAACATATTACCTTAGCAATATTAGATTATTTTAAAAAGATGTTCACCTCTACATCGATAATTCCAGAGAACCTAGTCTCATAAATCTTAAAGTCCAAAACCTCGATGGAGATTAATAGTGTTCTAATCCACATTCTAGATGTTGTAGAAATTAGAGAGGCTTGTTCTCTATCCATCCTGACAAATCCCATGGGTCGTATGGATTACCAACAAGAATTTTTCAAAACAATTTGACGCTCGTAGGTCCCAAGATAATAAAAGAAGTCATTGAATTCTTCTCGTTTGGGGTATATACCCGAGAACATTAATGAAACACAATTCTACTAACACCAAAATGCAAGGCCAAGGAAGGTAGCGGATTACAAACCAATTGCCTTATGTAATGTCTACTATAAGATAATTGTGAAACTTCTCACGAGAAGACTCCAACCAATCTTACCTTCGTTAATTTCGGAGAATCAATCTGCCTTTGCTAAAGGTCTAGTGGTATCAGAAAATGTGTTAATCACTCATGAAATACTCTATATCCTGAAAAATTGAAATATTGCTCAATGGCTATGGAAACGGAGATGTCAAAAGCTTATGTTCGACTTGAATGGAATTCCATAGAAATAGTCCTTAACCGCCTTGGTTTCCACTCCCGGTGGATACATTGGGTCATGTAATGCATCACTACGGTAACATACTCATTCTTAATCAACAGTTCTGTCAAAGGATCAATGATTCCTACTAGAGGCTTGAGACAAGGTGACCCTCTATCATCCTACATTTTTTGTAGCGAGGTTTTATCCGGACTTCGCTTCAAAGCACAAACTAAAGGACGATTGAATGGTATAAAAATAGCCATGGGAAGTCCGTGCATAAACATCTGCTCTTTCCGGACGATACAATGTTTTTTTTTAAGACGTCCCCCAAGTTTTTCAAGGCCCTTTAAGAGATTATCGATCGACATGAATTGGCATCCGGGCAGTCGATCAATACTCAAAATTCGTCCATTACTTTCTCTCGAAAGGCTCACCCTCACCTAAAGGCATATGTCAAAAATGTCTTAAAGATCTCAAAAGAAGGTCGGATAAGGAAATACTTGGGACTTTCGAAACACTTTGGTCGAAGTAAAAAAGACCTTTTCACCACCATTATAGATAAGATTAGACAAAGAGCTATAAATTGATCGTCAAATTTTCTATCTCCCGGCAGGAAGATGATTATGCAAAAGAGTGTGCAAGCTTCAATACTCGTCTATGCCATGTTATGCTTTAAAATCCCCATCTCCTCGTGTAAATAAATCCAATCGGCTTTAATTCTAAACTAATACTGTAGAGAACAGTTCAATGTAGTAAAGCTAAAGTCGAATCCACAAAGACCAGAAAGTACACGATTCAGTTTTAGATTCAAATCAGGCTAAATCAGAATAATAAAGTTGTTGTATGTAGCAAATCAAAACAATAAGTAAAAGCGGTTTGAAAACGATAATATAAAAACGCTAGGCATTAGGGAAATCCATAGGTATCCAGGTTTAGAGTCAAGTTAACATGCATGATTTTGATTGAAAATAGTTCTCAACATGAAAAAACAAATAAAGAGTAACCTCCTCTCAGAGTATTAAACCTTATGCTCGAATTATCAGAAACAAACTCTCACCGTTTTTTTAAATAATTATATCATGTATTACAACTCATATTCAATTTTTCATAAGCGTTTAAAACAATACTCTCGCAAGTAAAAACACTTATTCATCTAAATTAGGCCAGATTTCTAAATCAAATCTCTTTGTATTTATCAACCTATTATCATGAAGTAGGTGATCAAGCTAATTCATGCATTGAGAACAAATTTAGACTAAGAACCTAACAAATTCAATCCTACAAGATTAATCCTAACATTCAAACATGGTTTCCCTATAAAACCCTAAAACCTAACTAATAACCTACTCAGATATTGTAAAGGATGAACAACACAATATCAAAGAAGAACACATGATTATAATAAAAATAGATATATAAAAAGGTTCATAAATCTCTTTTCCAAATACAAGGTTCAAGAATTTCTTCTCCGAGTAAAAGCTCTCAAAAGTTGCAAAGTATAAAAGTGTCTAAAATAATCCTAAGCCAAAGGCTTTTATAGTTTTAAAAAGTAAATAATTTAGAAATAGGAAAAGTTTGATAGGCTTGAGGACTCTTCTTGCAAATAATGAAAAATCTCCAAAAATCTCGCATGCATGATGGATCGATCGATCCATATGTGGACTGATCGGTCCATCTTCTCCAGGTACTTCGGATCGATCGATCTGTGTTTGGATCGATCGATCCATATCTTTTTTCTTCTCTGGATGACTGGACCGATCGGTCCAAGGTTGGACCGATCGATCCAAGCACATTTCTGCTTCTTTTCATCATCTTGATTAATCCAAAACCAGACCGACCTCTCATTCCAAATTCCAAGCTTTAAGTTCAAATCGACCCGAACACTTGAGAACCTGAAAATATACCAAAACTTACAAATAAAAGGTTCGGATAATGCATAATAGCACACATAAATTCCCATTATTAAGCATTAAAACTGAATAATATCACCATGTCTTGCTTTGAAATCCCCATCTCCTTGTGTAAATAAATCCAATCGGCTTTAACTCGGTATTGGTGGAATTTTTCAAAAGGAGAAAGAAAGATGTCATGGGTTACTTGGACCAAGCTAACAAGATCAATGGCCAATGTTTTGGATTCTGAGACATACAAGATTTTAATAACGCGATGTTGGCAAAACTGAGATGGAGAGTGTGGGAAAACCCACAGGGACTCCTAGCTAGATAACTCAAAGGAAAATATTCCTTAAGATTTGTTTCCAGAAAATCTACCCTCGTTAACATCTTCTCATGGGTGGAGTGGATTAATAACATGTTGTAATCTAATCAAGACATAACTAGGTTGGGTAGTTAGAAACAGAACCTAGATTTCTCTATGGGATGATGCATGGCTCTCCCTCTCAGAGAAAACCCAGCCTGTCGGACTAGCGCCACGTGAAAGCTATAACTGGATAATCTCAGACATTAGAGATCAAGAACAAAAGAATGGAATGTCGCCTTAGTCCAAGAGCTATCCCCAAACCTGGTTCCCTAAATTCCCTGCCTTAAGTTGAGCAATCATAAAGTAGATGATAAAATGATTTGGCTTAAATCAAAATCTGGTACTTATACGACAGAATCAGGATATTATGTTGTAAATGAGCTAAGGAACAATGTTGAACTGGGAAAAAATCTAGCTTTAAATGGATCCAGAACCTTTGGCAATTACAGATCTTTGAAAAAATCAAGCTCTCAGCCTGGAAGATCCTGTAAGGCGCCTTTCAAATCGAAAAAAAATAGATCAAGATGTGGATATCTGAAACCAATCTACATTTATTCCTTGAGTGTCGCTTCTCCCAAAGTGTTTGAATAGCATCACCGTACCATAGAGCCCTGAATTTCGATCATGTCCTTAGCATCCAAGATATTTGGTCACTAATTGTTATGGAAAATAGTTTTCCCCCTGTGAGACTAACCAGGGGTCCTATTACACCATGAATATTCTGGTTCCTCTGGACAACTAGGAATAAACTAATATTTACGCAACATATTGTTACAGTTGAAGAAACCTTGACCTTTGCAATTGTAGGAGCAAGAGAATGGCAGATGGCTCAGGTATTACCACCAAAACCTGTATTAGTAGGACTAAGACGAAGGATAATGACCTACAATGTAATATGCAGGCTAGATGCGGCTTGGCGAGCGGATTACATCATTGCGGGTATTGCTTGGATCATCACCAAGTCCGATGGAACATCCTCCCAATCCTCAAGATTGGAACGCTTTGTGGGATCAGCTCTTTTGGCGGGAGGTTTGGCGATGCGCGAAGCAATGGTCTATGCAAAGAACTTGGGAATTACCTCTTTTACCTTCCAATCAGACTCTCTCTCCCTAGTTAAAGCACTCAACTGAGAGGATACTTATTCAGAATTACATAGTGAAATTTCATATTGCTTTACTTTAAAGAGTTATTTCTCTTACTGTTCGTTTTCAGCTGTTCCTCGTATAGAGATTACATGTTAACCTTTTGGCAAAGACTACTCTAAATGAGTATGTAAGAACCTTTTTTTAGTTAATGTTATTTCAGATGGTGCACACACAAAAATACTTCACAGAGCAAAATTTTATAAATAATTGTGAGATTATTAAATACCAAAATATATGAAGACTTCTTTGTTGATCTTGCAGATCACGAGGTGGTATTTTATGTTTTGTTCTCACTCATACGATACCAAAAATGACTTCGGCTAGATCATCCAATTTTAGATTGTTTTAACATAAACACGTTTAACTGTAGAATACTCTCTAGACAAATGAATGAAAAAAATAAGTGCACTTTGATGAAATATGTATTCAGATCAATTTTTTAAAACTTAAGTTGCATAGAAACAGAAGCGAAAGCATTTAGAATAGCAAAAACGGACATTGTAAAATAATTAAATAATGGGTACGTCTTGGATAAAATTTTAAGGCTTAAGATAAAATTTTAATGAAGAATAGAAATCTAATTCAAGGGTGACCTTTTAAAAAGCAAAAGTAAAATATTAAAAGCTATCTATCACAAACACATAAATATTGTATTCAGTTATATTATTTTACTTGTGTAAAAGTAAATAAATTATTTAAAATATATTTTCATAAAAAATAAAAAATGATTTAAAATATATCAAGCGAATAATAATCTAATTCAAATTATTTTTGTTGTTTTTTCCTAAATCATTTTTTTAAAAGCGAAATTATGAGTTTAAAAGATGAAAATGATGAAAGCTAAACCGTCGATTAAGAAAAAAAATCTCTCTGTTTCTCTTGCACAAGTCTCGATAAAACCCTAGATCTAAGTTTCCTTGGCTGTGAACCGGCGTCGGCGGCTACCTTAGCGCCGGTCGCCGATCCTTTCGCTCCTTTCTCTTCTTCCTTGTTTCGGTTTTCTTTTGGTCTAAGGCTTGATCGGATGTTGTGTTTTCTGGTGGTTGGGCTCGGGCGTGCGGTGGAGGGATCATTGCCAGTGGACAGCTGTCGCCGAGTTTTCTCAACGATGTGTGGAGGCTCGCCTCTACGAACGGCTTATTACTCCGATGACTCTCTCAATCCTCTCTCCTTAGTCTTGGTTGGCGGTTCTTCGCATCTCTTCTCTCTGGCGCCTTCTACCCGTGCTAACCGCTTTCATGGGCTTGTGATGCTAGACCTTCCTTTGGCATCCTCCCAGTGGTTCTCGTCGAGGAATTTTTTGGTAAGGCTTTGGTCCCTGTTTCTCGGCTTGAGGTTTCGGTTTGTTAAATGTGGTTGGTGGAGGTTTTGTTATATGATGGTTAGATGGATGCGAATTTTGGTCCTTGCATAGTCTAGTTTTACGTTCTCTAGGTTATGGCTCCGATTTGTTTGGTTATTGGAGTTGGTATTCGGATAATTCTTCCCTTAGGCTTGTAGTGGGTGTTGCTCAGTATTCATTTGTCTTTTTATCTAGTCAGTGTTCGGGCATGCGCTTTTCGTCTTCGGTAGAGTGCTTTATGACGTGATAGCGTCGCTCCTTGTATCTACTATTATGACTGGTCTGTATTCATCATCTCAAGTGGCTTCTCTTTAGGCGTCTAAAATTTGGTCGTTTCTTCACCTTTGTTCCTGGTGGTTTCAGGCATCTCAAGTAGCTTCTCTTTAGGCGTTTAAAACTTGGTCGTTTTTTCTCCGTTGTTCCCGGTGATTTCAGGCACCTCTTTTCTAGTTTGAGGTTCCTTTCTCCGGTTGAGATGCTCTGTTCATATTTCGCGAGGTATTCTTTATTCACCGTAGGAGGTCGCCCCAGATTGGGATGGGTAGAGCTCACTTCCTGGCCTAGTTGTTTGTGGAGCATCATGTTTCTTTCGAGGTGGTTTTGTTGTTTTTCTGAATTTTTTCTCTTTTTACCTTTTGGTTGGGATTTTATCTAAGTGATTGTTTTAATTGTGTATTTTCGCTTCCTTTTTTGGGTTTTTGTCTCCGAAAGTTTGTTTCCTGCCGACTTTGTTTCCCGTAATAGTTTCGTGTTGTATCATGTTTTCATTCTATTATATAATTAAATGACAAAAAGATGAAAATGATATTATAAAAAAAAAAAGAAAAAGAAGAAGATGAAAATGATATGATGGAGACGATTGCTCCGAACATGTTCATTCAATGATTCAGAAACACAATTACAACCAGGAAACAGATCAAAAGTCTTATTAAACATCCTTGAAGGATTCATATATGGATCAAGGCTTTAAATAACCATACGAGTTGCATAACAGTTTACACGAATTCCGGAACTACAACAATATGATAACTGAAGCTTAGGAATAGCAATAAAATATATGAGGTATATTTTATCACCCTCCTGCAGTGGAAGCATTCGGTGAGCGGACAATTAGACTGGACCTGAATTCCGTGAATAGAGACGAAGATAAGCCTTTTGTGAAGATATCGACGTACTGTAACGAGCACGAGACGTGAAATACACCGACATGTCCAATTTCTACCTTCTCACACACGAAGTGAATGTCAAGCTCTATATGTTTGGTTTGTTGATGCTTGACCAGGTTTGAAGAAAGATAGACAGCGATGATGTTGTCATGATACACAACATAAGCTCGTGTAAGAGGACAACCAAGCTCTTGAAGAAGGTTTCTTAGCCACGTCAATCTAGAAACTGCACTGGAAACGCCTTTGTACTCGGCTTTAAAGCTCGAACGAGATACCGTTTGTTGCCTTTTTGCAGACCAAGAAACCAGATTCGAACCAAAGAAAACACAATAGCCGGATGTCGAGCGTCTTGTGTCGGGACAACCTCCCCAATCCGCATCAGAGTAAGTTGTTAAGAAGTCGAGATTTTCTTTCGTGAGTTGTAAACCGAGTTGTGAAGTGCCTTGTATATATCTGATGATGCGTTTTAGGGTCGAGAGATGTGATTGACGAGGATCATGCATGAAAAGATAGATTTGTTGAACTGCAAAGGAGATGTCCGGTCGCGTAAACATGAGGTATTATAGGGCTCCTTCCAGGCTCTGATATGCAGTTGGATCAGCAACCGGGTCACCATCTGTTGTCGTGAACTTGTTTTTCATATATGCTGGTGTGGATATCGGCTTATATTCGGTCATTTTAGCTCTTGAAATGATGTCTCGAGCATAAGATTGCTGGCTTAGGAACAGTCCAACTTTGTTGTAAGTAGCTTTAATCCTGAGAAAGTGATGGAGTAAGCCAAGATCAGACATTGGGAACTCACGTTTCAGGGATGCGATGATGGAGTTAAGAAGTGAAGTTGAACTTGCTGTAAGAATAGCATCATCCACATATAATAGCAAGTAAGTTGTTTCTGCACCTTTCCTGAAAATAAACAAAGATGAGTCTGCTTTGCTAACAGTGAAACCGAGAGTAATAAGATAATTCGCAAATATGGAATTCCAGGCCCGTGGAGCATGTTTTAGCCCGTAAACAGCGCGACGAATTTTGCAGACGTGTGTAGGTTTAGACTGATCAACAAAGCATGGAGGTTGAAACATGTAAACATCTTCTTCAAGTTGTCCAAGGAGGAAAGAGTTCTTTACATCTAACTGATGTATTAGCCAATTGTTGGAGCGAGACTGAGTATCATGCGTATTTTCGCCGGTTTTACTACTAGGTTGAACATTTATGCGAAATCAATTCCTGGTTCCTGTGATTTGCCGTTCGCGACAAGCATGGCTTTGTGGCGTGTAATGTTCTCATGTGCATCATATTTATGCTTAAAAAGCCACATAGATTTCACAACATTAGCATCAATACGTCTATGTACCAATTCTCAAATCTTTGTCTTAATCATAACATCATATTCTTCAATCATTGCTAAGTTCTAGTTCGGATCTAAAAAGGCTTTATTGTGGCTTAGTGGCAAAATTGAAGGTGTTGAGGAGAAGAGAGACATGATTTGTTTGGGTTTACGGATACCGACTTTTGCACGAGTTATCATGGGATGTTGGGTAATTAGTCGAGGAGAGACGGTGTATTGTTCGGCGGTGGTGGGGATGGCGGAGTGGTGATCGGAGTTGGTGTCGAGTTTTAGAGAATTGAAGAGAGAAGAGGTAAAGGTGAAGTATTGGGATTGTTTTGAGAATGAATGGATTATGAAGGTAAATGGGCTTGAGCTTTAGGAAAAATGGATTCCTCAAAATACACATGACGTGAAATAATGACTTTGTTATTTTTCAGGTCAAGGCATTGATATCCCTTGTGTTGGGTCAGATATCAGAGGAAAAGGCATGGCGTAGTACGCGGAAAGCTTCTGTAGAAGAGAGTGGTTTAGATTTGGAAAGCACAAACAACCAAAAACCCTTAAGTGATCATGACTGGGATTTTTGTTGAATAAGATAGTGAATGGAATCTGGTTTTTTATTGCTGAAGAAGGAAGAATATTGCGTAAATAAACCGCAACATTAAGAGCTTCAACCCAAAATTGGAGAGGAAGGTGAGCTTGAAGAAGTAAGGCTCGGATTGAGTTACTCAAGGTTCTTATCATCCTTTACGATTTTCCGTTTTTTTGGCAAGTATGAGGACATGAAAAATGAACAACAATACCATTTTCGGCAAAATGTTTGTGAAAATAGCATTGTTGTATTCACCGCCATTATCACAATAGAAGGCTTTGATTGAAGTGTTGAATTGAGTTTTAACATAATTTGAGAAGTGAATGAATTTAGAGAACACCTCTAATTTTTGCCTAAGTGGATAAGTCCAAAAAAATTGAAAATAATGATCAAGAAATAAAACATAGTATTTGAGACCACTTAAGCTAGGAAAGGGGGATTGCCAAAGATTCGAATGAATTAATTCAAATGGAGTTGTGACTGTCTTTTGTGAAGGATAAAAAGGTTGTTTAAGATTTTTACCCAAATGACAAGATTGACAAATAAAAGAAGAGTTGTCATTATTACAAGAAATTGAATCAGACGAAGAAAGAGATTTAATAACAGCGGTTGGGGCATGTCCCAAACGCTTATGCCAAAGGTCTGGGGAAGAAGCCAAGAGAGTCGTAGATGGAGCTTTTTTTATTGAGGCTGGAAGAGGATAAAGGTCACCAGTGCTTTCACATTGGAGAAGAGTTTTCCGAGTTAGAAGGTCCTTCACAGAAAAGCCAAAGGGGTCAAAATCAACAGAACATCCCGCGTAAAACGACGGACAAAAATTAAGTTTTTGATGATTTTCGGTGCAACAAGGACATTATAAAGGGAAATAGATTTTGAAGGTGTACGGATACGTTTGGAGCCAATGGAGGTTATTGGTATATGCAAACCGTTACCTACAACGACTGAGTGATTGGTGCCATGATTAAGATTAGTGTCGAGAGTACCTGCTGATGAAGTGAGATGAGAAGTAGCTCCTAAATCCATGTACCAATCACCATCGAACGTTAAACAATGGGTAAGGAAAAGTTCTCTCTATGCTTCATATTTGTGTTCATTTTTATTTAGTGTGATGGGAATATGAGATTTTATGTTTGTAACCCAAAAGCACGTTCAAGTTGATTAGCCATGTGAATAAGAGAGAAGGAAAATAGAAGTAGAAGAAAGAAGAAACGAGCAGAGAGAGAAGAAAGCCGAGTGTTGGCAGAGAGAAGAACGAGATTCAGAATCAAGTGTACTCTGATACCATAAAAGTCTTAGTAAATAACCAAGGCTTTAAATAACCATATGAGTTACATAACAGTTTACATGAATTTAGGATCTACAACACTATTAAATTGAAGCTTAGGAATAGCAATAGAATATACCTCATATATTCTATCACAGATAAGTTAACATACATATACTACATAAATAAAAGAGCGGTTTATAACAATTATCAACAAAATATATAAATGTTATGTATATTTGTATGTGATTTACAAGTTAGTATGCTACTTAGTAACAGCTTCTTCGAGCTCTCTTAAACCACCAACTTTCTGTTCAATTTCTTCAATAAGTTCTTCACGCCATAGCTCTGCTCTTGCTTTCTCTTCTATGTCTTCTTGCTGCATCATATAGCCCCCAAACACAATAACAATTCTATGTATTCTGAATTACCCTTTAAACAAAAAAAGAAGCAAAACTCTATCCAATCTTATGATACTTAAATGTTATACATTGTAAATTTGTGATTATCAAAAGTCTGTGGCCTGACCAATCTTATTAGGCATGAATTAAACTAATTTTTAGATTCTACACACAATTCAACCGTATATCTAACCCTGATAAAATAGGAGATCAATGTTACCAAACTTGAACCAAAATTTCACAATAAAAAACATTCATAATGCACCTAACACAAATTATAAAGCTCTCTTTCCGTCTACTTTTATAGGTTAATTTTGGAAGTATATAAACATACAAAGGTAAATGCTTAAGATTTTGACACCTAAAACCATAAGGGTCAAACCGGGCCTAAACCGGTTCACATAGGTCTATTAAGACCAAGGTATGCTACTTCATGGCAACATGTTTGCATGTAATTTCTAAGCAAACTTAAAAGAACCGTTAAAAAGAGAGATACGTACAGTTTCATAAAGCCAATATCCAGTTCCATCACCTCCATCTCCACGATACTCTTCCGAGTCATAGAATGGATCCTACATAATACATATTTTGTTACATATCACAAAAGTATAAAAATCCCAAATGCATCAAATGGATGATGATATCGAGTTTTCTTTTTTTTTCCTTACTTTTGTGGAACCAAAGTACAAACATCCCCAACATGTAAACATGATGTAGAACATATCTGCCACATGAAAACCAATATCAAAACATTAACAAAAGTTGAAGACAAAAAAAAACATTGGTTTTTTTCTTTGTTACTTACAAACATTTTTGATGGCTTTATCACTTAGATGCCACACGTGTTTCTCTGTAATGATATCACGCATCCCTTCTATTTGTTGAACCATTACTGCCATTAATGGCAAATCATGTGGCAATGCCTTTCTTACACATAAGCTTCCTCTCGTCTNGTATATTCTTAATCTAAAGTCTTGCTTAGAGACAATCAATCACTTACAGATAACCCATGATTTTGCCTTGAAATATTCTGCTTAGGCTACAACATCAGCCAAACATTTTTTTCTTAATTGATTTTCTTCTAATGAAAAGTATATATTATGAAATAATTTGTTGCTATATGATATAAAATGTACCGAGTATTTTGAAGAAGGGATATGAAGATTTGTAAAGGTGAAACTTGTCAAAGCTTTAGCCATTGTTACTTCTTGATAATGGCAATGGAGGAGTAGACAAAGGTTCAGTGTATTTCCAATATATTTTATTTTTTGTTATTATTAATTCATTTCTACTTTAAAATTATTATTTTTTTAGAGGCAGAAGATGTGTGTGGATAAGGGAATTGGTATCGTTCACACATAAACCTTGTGTTGTGAAATTGTGAGAAAACATTTAAGCGCAGGTTAGCATGTTAACACACAGCGCTTTTTAGTGTAAAAGACGCGCAAGATAGCGAATTGCCTAAAGTGCTAATAAAATCTCCAACGGGTTCAACCATCCCATACGTTTGTATTTACTTCCCGCGTTAAAAGATACCTTCCAAAAATGCGCATGTTAGCAAAATCCGTCACAGTTGGTAACAAATTACGCCAGCCAATTCAACTATCACAGAACAATTTTTTAGTATTACTCTTCTAAAAGGCGCAGGTTAGCCATTGTTTCCATTCTCGTCTTCTTCCTATGTCTTCTTTATCTTTA
>OVBE01010816.1:0-14667 GCA_900406425.1 Iberis pinnata
GCGTAATAACCTCGGTTTTGGTCAAAGGGGGTTGACCGGAAACGGGGTGTTACAGAAAACACATGGGAAACTAGCATGTCCATATTGTAATGACAACACCAATTCATTCCTGGTAAAGAATGGAAGAAAAACATGTTGGTTTGATTGTCATCGACAGTTATTTCCCCCGATACATCCATATCGTCGATCTACTACGTTATTCACAAAGAAGAGATGTGCTGCAGGTCCACCACATGAATTATATGACACGTATCTATTAAAAAATGAGTGATTTTGGTGCTGAAAGGACTGTTGATGCTAATGTTTGTGGGAATGGACATGTCAATGTTAAAGGTTCAGGAAAACACCATAATTGGCACAAGAAAAGCATATTCTGGATTTGCCTTATTGGAAAGACCATTTTTTAAGGCATAATCTATATGTCATGCACATTGAAAAAAACTTCTTTGAGAACATTATGAACACCATACTATATGTCCAAACGAAGACCAAAGACAATTTGAAGTCTAGATTAGACTTTCCGGAGATTTGTTCTCGTCCTCAGCTTCACATCACGGACGATGAAATTTGTCCAATTTCTGCATTTACATTACCTAAGAATGCAAGTGATGAGTTGTTTGACTGGATTATTCATAAGGTCAAATTCCATGATGGGTACGCATCTAATCTAAAGAATATTGTGTTGATATTTTTTTAGTTTTATTTTTATTTTAGGATTTTATGAATATTTGGAATGTTAGTTTTATGAATATTTTTATTGTTATTTTTTATTAATATTTTGAATTTTATTTTTATTAATATTTAGAATTTTACTTAAATTTTTTTAATATAAATTAATTAGTAATCAATTAATAAATATTTATTTTTTATTTTATTTTCTAAATCCATCAGTATTGAGTCACTAATAGTGACGGTTATAAATATAATGGTGTCAGTAATACTGACAGGATACTGACAGAATCATACCGATGAGTAAATTACCAACAGACTTAAACCGACTGTAAATCCATCAGTAGTAGGTTGTTAGTATTACTGATGGAAATTCTTTAACGACCATTTGGCACTGACAGATAAAAACCAACAGTTTTCCGTCAAAAATTCTTATCTTTCACGGCATTCTGACAATGCGCGTGTTTTCTTGTAGACGTTTAAAAACATCACAAAACCACAATTTTTAAAAATAACAACTGATAAACGCTTCGAAGCGTTCAATATCATCATTTGGATGCATATCTGCCCTTTTTTTTTTTGGTAAACATGTTAAAATATTATCACCTTTTTTGTTTTCGACAGATTTTATAGAGATAACTAGTAGCGAAAAAAATAAAGACAATTACGACAACACCACAAATACAAAAGAAAAACACAGTTAAAGCTTGAATGAGGACAAGGAACGTAAGCAGATTTAGCAATGCCTAAAAGGCAGGAAATCAAAAGCCGAAGAAGAAGCTGCAAGACACGAAGGGTGTTGACCCGAGTTGCCACGAGCTCCCGAGCACGGCCCTCTAAACACACTCTCCACCTACAGCTTCCCGAGAAAACAACACTTCAAACCTGCAAGCTTATCAAACGACAAACCAACTCCCATAGAAAAGGATTCTAGTGGTAACTTTCAGAACAAGAAACCCCAAGCCAGCGATAGCCGGGAGCCTCGGAAACGAAGTGATGGAAAGATCCATACCAATCCGAGCTAGCCAAGGCTCGCATGAAGCAGCTAGCAACTTCCACTTCATCTCCCAAAGAACTCAATCTCCACCAGAAATCCCCAACGACAAGAGATGTTGTCGCCGCTTTGAACAAACCTAAACCAATGAGAAGCTGCTACCACTACTAAAGCTCCGAGAAACCGCACGAACCAAAACCGCTCTTATTTAGGCGGGCAAAACTCTTAAAAACCTCTAGGCCAGCCTAAGGTCTAACGAAAGAACCCAGAGACTTACCAGAGAAGAACAAAGCCCACCACGCCAAGCAGCTAGAGAAAAAATCCGGAGAAAGCCTAGCGAAGGAGCTACGACGAGCCTCCATCTTAACCCAATCGAAAGAAAAAGAGAAGGAAGCCATGATTAATCCTCACCGAAGCTGTCTTCAAGGCATCAAGAAAATAAACCACAGCTACGCCTCTGCCGGTTAACCAAAACCAAAGAGCGCCACCACCTTGGTTGAAGAAAAACGTCGTCAAAGGGAACCACCAACAAAACCTTGCCGAGAACTAGATCTGCTTGCTACAACACCTTCAATCCTTGTCTTCAGAGAAAATCCAGCACTAGGAATTGCATATCTAGGAAAGAGCAAAGGTATTATGCTGCAACTCTTCCATTCTGATAAGAAAATACACAGAGAAAGTCAGGACGCCCTCGACCAAAGAAAGCACCGAACAAGAAACCACTAGATACAGAGAGGAGAGAAGAAGAAGAACACCGAAAAGAAAAAAAGAAAGAAAGAAAGCCCCTCCCGGCGCCGGCAGGAGCCGCACACCGGAGGGGCGGCGGCGCAAACGAAGATCTAGGTTTTTGAGGAAAAATCGAGAGAGAGAGTTCTTTCGCATCACTTTTATTAATATGCCCTTTTTAATTTGAAAACGTAGTAATAAGTAATTTATATGAAAACGAAGGTGTGCATATTTGATATTTTCCATAACTTCAAGAAACTAATGAATATTGAGGAACATGAAATATATCTTTGATATTTTGTTTTTCCATAACCACTACGAATTAGATTACTTACAAAAGTTCTAGCCAAAAAAAAAAAAAAAAAGTCTCAATCATGTTGTTGCTGTTGTTGAACTACTAAAACAGAAACTCTAGTTCTTAGATCTTTAGACGCAAGCAAATCTCCAATAACTCCTAACTCCGGAAGCTCCATCCACTCCGACAATCCTGAGAAATCCAATAAATCATCATCGTGATCTCTCCCTACAATCATCAAATCATGATCTTCCGCTAATGATCTCACGGCAGTAGCCACCGCAGGTCCATCATTAACTAACTTCTCAGAAAATGCAAAATTTTTGGATGTGGCATATATATCTTTTAACTCATTCAATACTTCATCATCAATAAGAAAATCCCAATTCTTGGACTTGTCTGGTTCTTGACCAGACACAAAACGTGTCACCGTGAGACGTACTCTCGGATTATGTCTCATCCATTTCGCTAATGAAACCGCTTCACGATCATCTTTACCACCAATGAAGATAACACCAACACTAATAATATTATTTGTCCTTTTCTTGTGCTTATTTCTACGATACCCTCTATCATTATATACACCTATAGAACAAGGAGCACGATCAAGAAGTGATTCGTTTAAACGTCTAATCATCATATCATCCATTTCATGATGTCCATCAGTTGACCATTTTCTTCCAGAAGGGATAATGATCATTGATGTGAAATGGTCATAAGCAAGATTACAAATGTCTTGATCCATTAGATTTTCGTTAGAGTAAGCTGTGTAGGAACTAACAGTTGTAGATCCCCAATGCTCTTGTTGAAACTCGTTGAATGCTAACATCATTGTTTGTATGTAAGAGTTTTGGAGTACTTGTGGTTTAGATCGCTTGTCGTGTGATATCAAGACAGGAAACGTACGTCCCACGAGTTGAACTAGATTTAACACTGTGACTGCAATAAGTCCTCTATCTTTGTTGTCGTTATTGCTTATTGGAGAAAGCAGTTGAAGAAAGGAGATTGTGCCTGAGATGTGGTCTGGTTTGTGCAAACAAGTTAGAATCTTGAGATCTGCGTTTGGTTTTAGATGCATAATGTTTCTCTTGAGGTAACCAATATACTTCCTCTTTGGATCGTAAAGTGCTTGTACAATTGTAGGCAAAATACCCGCGTTCAATAGCACGTAAATCATCAAAAATGAGTTTGTTGCTTGAGACAAATTCTGTGTAACAAACAAACAAAAAAAATATTCGTCCCATTAGTTCGATATAACAATCTAACATTTTTGGATGATCTATATAAATCTGAAAAACATGCCTTAGTTATTTTAATGAATTAACTGGCCGGTCCATTATGATTCAAAAATTAAAGTGAGAAAAAGAAAAATATATTAAAATTGATTTACTCTTTAAAACCCCTAATAAATAATGTTTTGATGAAAAAAATTTATAATTTATGATACTTTTTATATTTATTTGTGATACTTATAATATAAAGGTCTTAAAATTTCAACAAAAATGTTTTTTATATGTATGTGGTTTAATCGCCGGCTTCATGTGCCTATGCTCAAGACCGCAGCTTAGTAATGATATGTTGCTAGAATATATCCATGTAAAGTGAGCTAGGGTTAAGAGCTTTTACCGATCTCTTAATGGCTTCTTCGAAGAAACATAAATCAACAAAGCCCTTATAGTTCATGATAGTGGCAATGATCATGGATTCTTTAGTAGGTATCTTGCAAATCAAGCAAGGTAGAAAAGAGGCAGTCCATTTCACAACCAATGTAAAACCCACCAGAAATATATTAAAGGCAATGTCATCAAAGGCATACAACACCTTCAAAAAGTCACCTTTCATAGTCATTGCAGCGATTGAAATAGGGAAAAATATGTTAGTAACCAAACTTTCGAATTTGGCCTCTAAAGCTGAACCCAAAGGTGGACCGTCTGGGATAGCCATACCAACCAACATAGCTCCTACAACGTACATTTGGTTGAACATAGTTGAGTAAATGCTGGCGGCGATTGCGACCATGATTGTTCCATATACGTAGACTTTTCGTACGGGCTTGCCTTCTGGGGTAATGTCGACTATCCATTTAGCCGCAGGCCTGACGATGAAAAAGACTACAATAACTAAGACGATCGTTGCCAGTACATCGCGGTTGGCTGTTGCTGGTGACACATACCTGCATGATCGTTTTAATGTTTTATATCAAATGTTCAAAAACTAGTTATCAACAAAAACGTATATGGATCTTGAAAGTTCGATTTGTATTGGGAAGAATTTTTTTTTTTTTAAATGAGAGTTAAATTAGGTGATCTAGATATATGCATATCAAGGGGGATCCAGGAAAAAAATTAGTATGGGGTAAAAAAAAAACTTAATTTTAATATGTAAGAAAAATAAAGGAATAAAAAAAAAAAGAAAACAAAGGAAACATTGAACCTTCTACCTAGAGGGTGAATGAAATAACACAACCACCTAACAAATCATTACGTGTATATGTTGTATTTGCCCCATAATATTACCGCCTAGATTCGCCCCTGATCTAGATAGAAAGTTCATTAAAAACTCAAATAATTCGATACTAATATGGGTCATCAAAAAAAATTAAACCTTTTTCTACAAATATATTATATGATTGTCTACACCGATTCCTTTCTCATCAAGAAGTAAACAAAAATGGTTGGTCAGTTTTTTAAAAACCAGTTTTCAAATATTAGAGCACTCGGCTATTTTTTGTTGGATCCTTGAAAACTTTTTTTTTGGGAAAAAAACTTATCATAGAACAAAATTGTGAATTCCAATTTATATACTTTTATTTATATTTTGGGTAATCATGTTTTATGTAGTTAGTTATATGGTATGTATTAGTTAATGTTGCCACGACCCGGCCGAGTTTAAACTCACAAATTGATATTGCATGTTGTGGACAAATTAATAAAAAAATATTTCACTATAATTATATATCAGAAACAATATGGGAATGCATCAATACTAATTAATTAAAAAGGTTGTGTAAATACCTGTATGTTCCAATGTAAGAGATGCAAGTAAGATTAATAAATCCTAGGAGATCATTAATAGCAGCGATAGATATGGTGAGTCGTCCTAGCTCTGAGTTTGGAATCTTGAGCTCATATATAAGATGTGTTACGACCGGTAACAACGTCAACGCTTGAACCGCTGTAATAACTGTGCGTTCTGTTGGAGCTAGTCTCGGATGCATATAGAGAGGATCAATCTTGTGAAGACGGAAATTTCTAAAGGACATTCCACTAATCATGGTCACAACAAAAGATGAAACCGCGACAGAGATTGTCTGTTTACTAATTTGAAAAGCTGCTCTTTTGTTTGTCTTTACGCCCATTAAGAATGTGAACATTATTAACCCGAATTTGGCTACACAGTTTAACGCAATGTTTCCATCTGATGCGTCGTCATATGATAACCGATCCGAAGAAAACTCCAGTAGATCAATCAGGTGAGGTCCTAAAATCAGACCGGCCTAATAAAAAAACCAAAAATAAACTTGTTACTTTCCGGTCAAGAAATCTCGAGGTTGTTACTTGCGTTACAAGAAATCAAATTTAATGAAGATTTTGAAGGTTTTGAACTTACAAGCATGTAGGAGACGAATAATGGTATACCAATGCTTTTTAGAAACATATGACATACAACGACTAATACGAAGATGAGCATGATTTGCATCTCAAGAAGAGGCAATGCATATCCGAAGATTACACTCGGAGATTCATAATTTTCCACGACTCCATGAGAAGAGATGTTGAAAAATGACGCTCCATAACAAACTTTGGCGTTATCAAGAGGAGGCCAAGGCGAAGAAGATTCGGTCATAATATAATTATTATAGCTTTAGTGACGAGTTGTATTTTTGTCAAATTTCTTCAAATCGATTTGTTCTTGTTTTTTTCTTCCTCTTTTGGATGAAGATTCTTGCTTCTCTCTATATGTCTTTGTTTCATTTTAACCAACAAAAAAATAGTCAATTAATGACTGTCTATTTGAAAAGTTATTTCTGATTGATAGTTGTCATATCTTTTTTGACCAGTTTTTGTTTACGTTTTAGCTGTTCTATATTATACCTATTTTTTATTAGCTGTACGTATGCTATTGATTAATTTTCTGGTTGACCACACAATATTAAAAGTTACTGAACGAAAGAAAGCAATTATAAAATTGATACAGACGAAGATATTGTTAGTCTATATATACGATCAGAGAGATCTTGTTGTATTATATAAAGAACAATATATATGCCTATTGGGATTTTCAGTGATATACGATATCCCATATAATTAGAAGTGTTTCCTTATGTATTTCAATTCATGATTTTAGCATTTATGTTCCTATATATTCTGTATAGCTATATCTCTATAAACACTTCTTCAGTTTCAATACAAGAAAATATTTCTTTTCCAATTTTACCTATACTACAAGAAAATTTCAGCAAAAATGACCGGACGATTTGACGGATTTTGATATTTTTAATTATATTTTAATTAATAATTAATAAATATATTTTAATTATTAATTAATAAATAAATATTATTATTATTATTTATTAAATATATCAATTAATAATAAAATTATTTTTTATTTAAAAATAAATGATCCGTCGGTAATCCGTCAGGATTTAGTCCTAACTTACTTATTTTTAGTTTTGAGTTCAAAGTGCTTCAGGTTATGACTGGTGAAGGATCTTCAAGATATTCCAGGTTATCTCTTATCTATTTTCATTATTCATCATCTCATTTGAATTGTTGGTTCTCTTAATGGTTTCTCTTTTGATTCTTGCTAATTTTAATTAGTATTGCTAAGATCACTGCTCACCATTAACCACATTTCTTGATGTTTTGACTTGAGTTGATTTTAGATTCATGATCAATTGGTTTTTCTCATTAAGTAATTATTGATTCTTGCTAATTATAATTAGTATTGCTTGATCATTGGTTCTTACTGACCAATTGATTGTGTGATATTGGATTGATTGCTGTTAACTGCTTTGAATGATGCCTCTTGTATATGATTCTTGCTTATTTTTTATTAGTATTGCTCGATCATTATGCCCGATATGGTTTCTCTTGCAACTGATTCTTGTTAGATTTTAAGCTAACAATGCTAAATCATTGTTCAACCATTGCTAAACACCTCTCTCGAGTGTTTGTTCTTTTTGCAGGCATAGCAGATGAGACATAGGAGTTCGGAACAGATTTGAGAGCAATTCACCAAAAGTACCTTCTTTTCCATTGACCTCGTATAGTATTTATTGTTTATTTTTATCAATTGTAGATTTCTCTATTAATTATGTTTACTCTTATTCTGTTTCTTGGATTTATTTTCGCACAGGGACGGTGTGAAGTAAGTCTGGGGGAGGGTGTAAAGAAACTAACTATGTTTTGATGTTTTGTCTTTTTGGTGAAGATTTTCAAATTTTTGTTTTCAATTCGCTGAGTCTTATCGAGTCGAAGGAACCATGATCAAAATCAATGATGATAAATAACCAAGTGTGGGTATCGTATTCGATTTCTCTAGACTACTAACTTAGATGAATTGTTGAGATTATGATTGGAACTCCATTACTGATTGCTTTGTTTCTGAAAGTTATAATCTTTGAGTTAATGATGATTTGATGCTAGCTCTGCCATGATTTGACTTAATCTGAATTTGAATTATTCTTGCTTATGGTGTTGATATACTCTGAGAATTAGGTACCTTGCTTTTCAGTGTTCTATAAAATCGACAAGTTCTTTCAGTACGATCAGGGTCCTTTCTCTCTCTCCCTTCAGAAAATAAAAAGAAAACGGTTCAGAAAAGGGGTTGTAAAAGCGTGACCTATAAGTCCATAGTCAACCCCAGCGAATTGTCGTCTGCTTAAAAAAAAATGATGAAAAGAAAAGAAAGAAAAGCGCAGAAATGCGAAGAAAAGAAAAAAGAAAAGAAAAAGTAATAAGATAAGAAAAAAGAAAAAAAAAAGAACTGAGAAAGGGAGAAAAAGGATCAGGACCGGAAGTCAGTTGATGTTATGTTTGGTATGAGCATTTCGATAGAAAAGGTAAAAGAGGTACTTGAGTAAGTTGATTGATATACCATAGGTGAGAATGCATGTATCTGAACTTAAATGAACTTAAAGACCTGGTTGATATGATTTGGTACTTGATTGATTTGGGATTTACAGTAGGGAATAGGTTATTGGTTTAGTGGTGGTAAACAATTCATTCAAAGTAGTTGTTTGAGATTGGTGTCTTTTGAATTTTGAAACTATGCTTATGGTTTTTGAGATTTTGTGAGTTTCTGTGTGGTCCATTTCAAACCTCTTCTCTGGATTGAATCTTGATTTACTTGAGGAAAAACAAAAATCTAAGTCTGATGAAGTTGATATTACTCGGTTATAATGCATTATAATGGGCATTTATATCTGCTATTTTACATTATTCCGAGTGTTTTCCTTGTAAAATTGGTATATTTTCAGGATTCTAGGTGCGGGTCATTTCGGAGCAAAATGATGCATTTCAGAGCATTTAAGAAGATTTCAGAATTTGCAGAACAAGATGACCGATCGAGCAAAGATGTGATCGATCGAGCAGTCTGTTTAGGATGTGCACGATCGGACAACTATGTTGCTCGATCGGGCAAATCCCCCTAGAAAAATCCGAAGTTTTGGATCAATCGGGTTAAATGAAGAACGGTCGTGCAATTCACAAAGTGCTCGATTGGGCAACCATGTGCTCGATCGAGCAACTCACCTGAGAAGAACCAGAAATTTTCATTTTTGGAATCCAAGTCCTCAAGTTTATCCCAATTTCCATATTTTTAGTATTTTACTTCTTATACTATAAAAGCCTTTGGCTTAGGTTTATTACTATTATGCTTTTTACAACTTTTGAGCTTTTATAGAGAGACGAATTTGAACCCTGTATTTGGGGAAGGTTTCTGGACTATGTTATCAATTATTAATAATATATATTTTCTGTTTATCAATCATGTGTTCTTCTTTGATATTGTGTTGTTCATCCTTTGCAATATTTAAGTAGTTCATTAGTTAGGTTTTAGGATTTCCTAGGAAAACGAGGTTTGAATGTTAGGGTTAATCTTGTAGGATTGAATTTGTTAGGTTCTTAGTCTAAATTTGTTCTTAATACATGAATTAGCTTGATCACCTAGTTCATGATCATAAGTTAATAAATACAAAGAGATTTGATTAAGAAACCTGACCAAATTTAGATGAATTTAAAAGATATTTAAAAGGTTTTTTAAAAATTTAAAAGTTGTTAGCTAACTGTTTTATATTTTGAGTTTTTCTGTACTTAAGTTATATATTTTATCGTATGCTTTCATATTTCAGGAAAAGTTATATTGATTTATTCTATTATTCTGGTAGACTCTAAATGTTAATAATGAATCGAGCATAACGGATTAAAAAATTAGTGGGACGCTATAGTATAACTACGGTTTGTGCATAAAGCAGAACAAGTATGATTCATCCAAAATAAGCGGAACAAAAAATTTTAAATAGTAGCAAATGCATTACAAAAAAAATTTCAAATAGTCAATTTTGTGTCACAATAATATTCAGTAATTTTTGGTTGACCTAAAAAATAAAATATGTTTTTTGCTTAAATAATATTTTATCTTTTTGTGTCACAATAATATTATATCTTAGCCTAATATTTTTTTTTCATTATTCTTAGAATTGACGTCTTGCCCATTCAGACAACAACCTGCACCTTAGAAATAATATGTGATAGCCAACTCAGACCCTTAATTCTATAATCTCTTAATGCGATAGCCACGTTTTTATCACAATTGACTTACAAATAAATCTGAAAGAAGAAGGCAACCCAAACCGATCAGGTTGGTTCCACAGCTTTTACATTAGTAAAGCAATCCACAAAAATGGGAATAAAAGAAGATTATGACAATTTTTTGAAGACAAGTGTGGGTATAATCGTGTTGTTCCTCACAATTGTTGTAATCAAACTCATCATGTCCTCAATTTTGAAGAAGAATGTTAATGTCCCTCCGGTTGTTCTAGCGTGGCTTCCTTTGATCGGAACTCTACTCCGTTTCATGAAAGAGCCGATCGTGATGCTTAGAGAAGAATATACTAAGCTTGGAAGTGTTTTCACAGTGAAGCTTCTTCACAAAAACATAACCTTTTTGATAGGTCCTGAAGTTTCGGAACATTTCTTCAACGCTTATGAATCCGATCTTAGTCAGAAAGAAGTTTATAGGTTTAATGTGCCTACGTTTGGTCGTGGAGTTGTGTATGATGCTGATCATCCCACTCGGATGGAGCAATTTCGATTCTTCGCTGATGCACTCAAAGTCAATAAGTTAAGAGATTATGTTGGTCCGATGGTTAGAGAAACTGAGGTAAACACATCACGTAAAAATTTCGTTAAATATTATTTCTATACACCATTTAATTGATAAATTTTCTTTAGAGGTATTTGATATAGTTATCTTCACTACGTTTGGAATTTATTGTTTAAATAAGATTGTTAGAGCCAAGAGATGATCTAGAACAAAATTTTGTTGGGTGCACAATTTAATTACTATATTTAATGTATTTTTAAACACAATATATTAACATATTACAATATAGAAATATAAAAATAAAATATATTAATCCATGTTATAGACATATGAATTTGTTACCTATCAAAAACAGTTACTTTAAAATGTAAAAAGGAGATATAAAAAATATATGATGCATTATAGCTAATTATTGAAAAATGTCTTGATTAACGGAAACTTAAATTAAGATTATACTTACAAAGTAAAACTAATAAGCAAATAAGTTTGAAATACAATTAGAAATACATTAAAACTATGTAAATCTAAGAAATATATATATATATATATATATAGACAAAGGAAAGAAAAAAATATATATATATATATATACCTATATGTATATATATATATATATCATAATTAATAACAAAACACGAATTAATAAATTGAAAAGTTCTTTTTCAAAACTGAATAATTTGGCAAAAACAGAGATCCTGAATATAAACTTAAAAAATGAGTGGATGCATAGAAAGAAAATGAACGAGTGCACTTGCACCCTACTCATGAATGGTACATCCGCCTCTGGTTAGAGCACTTCCATAGCTTTTTAATATTATAATATTAATAAATATTATTAAAAAATGAGATATTAGAATTAGTTTTTGTGTAGGAGTTTTTATAATCAATTTTAAAGGAATTTTTTAAAGGGGAATTCTCAAATATAGCACAAAAAAAATTTGGATTATTCCAAAAATACCATACACTCCGAAAAGTTCCAAAAATACCACAAATTTTTCCCAAAATACCATACAAATGTTTTTGTTCCAAAAATACCACAAATTTGAAGTAGCTTTAAAATTTATAATTTGAATCCTAAAGCCCCAAAACCAAACCCTACGCCCTTCAAAACTAAACCCTAAACTCTACTTAGTGAACCCAAACCTAAAATTTTAAATTTTAAACCCTTAAAATTCTATTTTTATTTTTGTTGTATTTTTGAAACATTTGGGAGTGTGTGGTATTTATGAAACTTATAGGAGTGTGGTATTTTTGGAATTTCAACTTCTTTTGATAGTATTTCAAGGAATTACTCTTTTTAGATGTATTGGATTCCTATTGATTCACATAATATTTTTATTAAAAAAATAATTAAAAATAGATATATTATTTTTTATTAAATTAGATATTCTAACCAATAAAGATGGTCTTATTAGAAAAGTTTAGTTAGTTGTTAGTTTGTTTGACCAAAATTTTTTTTTTTTATCCGAATAAAAAATTACTGTCAGTGGGTCACATGCTGGGGGTGTCACGAATAGTTTTCATATTTTTACCTTTTTAATTATTAATTAGTTCCATACTTAAATAACTAATATACCAATAATTAAGATTGTTGACTAGCATATGTATATTATGCAATTATTTATCCAATTTTTAAAAGTAAATATTTTTGTAATGCAGATATTACATTTCTACAGTTTATTAAATTAAAATATTTTTAAATACAATAAGTTTAAAAAATGATTTAACATCGAAAATTTTTATATAAGATAATTTATTCTTACATGAGTCCCAAATTTTCACCTAGTATATAATAATTTTGGTATTCACCAAAAACAAAGAATGCTTTTTTATAATGAAAAAATAAAGAATGCTAAATTTTTAGTTTGGTTTGAAGAAACGAATATATATATAAACTTATATATAAAACTGTATAAATATTTTTTCCAGGATTACTTCTCAAAATGGGGTGAGAGTGGTGAAGTAGATCTAAGCGTTGAGCTAGAACATCTCATCATCTTAACTGCAAGTAGATGTCTTCTTGGTCGAGAAGTTCGTGAGCAACTATTTGATGATATCTCAGCATTGTTCCACGAGCTTGATAATGGCATGCTTCCTATTAGTGTCCTCTTCCCATACCTTCCCATTCCACCTCATCGCCGTCGCGACCGTGCCCGTGCAAAGCTTGCTGAAATCTTTTCCAAAATCATAACATCTAGAAAACGTAGTTCAGAAAAACCAGAGAACGACATGTTACAATGTTTCATCGACTCAAAGTATAAAGATGGTAGAGAAACAACTGATTCTGAAGTCACTGGCTTGCTCATTGCTGCTTTGTTTGCAGGACAACACACAAGCGCAATCACTTCTACATGGACTGGTGCTCATCTCCTACAAGACAAACACTGGTTACTTGCCTCTAAAGAGGAACAGAGGAAACTTGTTGAAATACATGGAGACAAGATCAATTACGATGTCTTGTCTGAAATGGATATTCTCTTTAGATGCATTAAAGAAGCTTTAAGACTTCACTCTCCAGTGATCTTATTGTTGAGAGCGTCACATAGTGACTTCAATGTGACAACACGAGAAGGAAAAACTTATGAGATCCCAAAAGGTCATATCGTAGCAACATCTCCTATATTCGCTAACCGAGTACCTCACGTTTACAAAGATCCAGACAACTTCGATCCTGATAGATTCTCACCGGGAAGAGAAGAAGATAAAGTAGCTGGTCCATTCTCATACATCTCTTTAGGAGCAGGAAGGCATGAGTGTCTTGGTGCATCGTTTGCGTACATGCAAATCAAAACCGTATGGAGTCACTTGTTGAGGAACTTTGAAATGGAGTTAGTTTCATCTTTTCCAGAGACTGATTGGAATGCTATGGTGGTTGGTCCTAAAGGAAAAGTGATGGTACGTTACAAGCGTCGCCACCTTTCTTAAAAATCTACTATTATATATAGTGTGTAAATTTTATGTCAATACATCTTTTCTGTCTTTGTAGATATGCATTTCTGTTGGTTTTCGTTTGTTATGTTGGCTGTTGGATTGGTTGTATATATGCCTTACACTGTTTTCGTTTTGGGACCTTAATTGGCTCATATGTCAATATATATATAAATAAAAGTGTTTCCAATATAAAATGTCGTTTCTATTCTTAGTTAGCCAATATTTGATATTTATATCTCTAGTCATACGATGGTACAAAATAAATATCTTGAAAAAATACAGGCGAAAAAAAGTATTTTAGTGATTATCACTTCTACTCAAAAAAAAACGAACTCTCTCATCCTTTAGAGCTCAGGTCCCTCTCATTCCACTAGAGGTTATAAACAGTAGAAAAGATACCATTTCTGTGGTCGGTGATAGTTGGTAAAGCAACTTTTCCCTGTTCTTCATTACTGTTTCTTACGAAGATTAGAGAAGATCAAGCTATCAATCTCATGTTTCTAAACTTGCATTTACTCTAATCAAGATTCCATCTAATCAAGACTCCACCTAACTAAATCCACTTTATCCGATCAGTAAAGGCTTCTACATAACCCTCTGTTTCGGCTCTCTGTTTCAACATATGTCATCCTCTATACACTCAGCCATGGAAGGTTTGAACTTAATCGAAGAAGAAGCCCCATTCATACTCAAACCACCGGTTAAATTTAACGCAACAGAACGA